>JAVDPK010003105.1:142149-189266 GCA_034780415.1 Cichlasoma orientale | reverse complement strand
CCCCCCCCCCCCCCCCCCCCCCCCCCCCCCCCCCCCCCCCCCCCCCCCCCCCCCCCCCCCCCCCCCCCCAGCAGAGCAGCTTTGTTGTTCCTGAGTGACAGCTCACATCCAAATGGTCTAGTGATATGCAATGCTAAATGAACCAGATAAATATGTCTTTAAATGAGCGAACAGCTTCACCAACCCGCCGCCCTTTTAACAAACCTGTGGGTCCCCAACCTAGCCTTATCCCCCACCCCCACCCCCCCCACGGCCTCACGCTGTTCAGGGCCCCAGACCCTCAACACAGCCCAGCTAATGGAAAGCTTTCAAGGCAGCTGGAGAAAAATGTCGGTTTTCATTTGGCCTCCACCATTTTCTGATGTGAGGAGAGTGTGTGTGTGTGTGTGTGTGTGTGTGTGTGTGGGTGGTCATGGCTCAGGCATCGCGTAAACGCACAATCACCTAGGGACACGCCGTTATAAACAGGCCTGAAAACTGAAAACAACAACACTGTCCACACCCTCCACCCCCCATCCACACACACACAAACACACAAACACACACACCTGCACTGGCACGAGTGAATATGATGTTATGGTCGTAAAAAAAAAAAGCTGTATCAGCTGGTTACCTGATTATTAATCTAATATTGGTGGTAGCGATAACTCAGTTCATAAAGAACTGAGTTATCGCTACCACCAATCTTTCACATCGTGAGGTGAAAGATTGACTGCAGTAATCCAGACAATAAAAAAATGGAGACGTGTACGCATGTTGCAGTAATCTGAACAGATCGTTATGCTGTGAAACAAGCCTGGGCTAGCTCAGTAACATACAGTGCTGCACACATCTCGAGCCGCCCCTCATTTCTTTATATTTTGCCTCCAGGGAGCCGGAGTTTGTTGGTGGTTTGAGCAGCAGGTCTCCCGGCTTCTCCCATTTCAGTGCCGTCCTCGTACCCGACCGTTTTCAGAGGGATGCTTTTTTGTTTGTTAAGCCACATAACGCTGAACTATGAATCATTCGAGCATAAAAAGGCACCTGACTCGAGGGATGAACCAGTGTTGTGTCTACACATTACAGACAACAGCCAGTTTTGAGTTGTATCACTTTGTTACTAGCAATGAAGGAAGGAAAGGAAACGGGGAGAAAATCCAGAGGGCTGTTTTGAAGGAGGGTTGGCTCCTGTCACGTATGGGGGCAGCCCAGCTCGACCAAAGAGGTTTAAAAGATTCAGATAATTCAATTCTATTCATATAGCGCCAATTCACAACATCGCCTCAAGGCTAAATAACTTCACCTCTGACCCGTCTGACCTATAGAGCTACCCTCTGCTTGTGTTTCTGACTCATTTCTCAATCACACCAGTGCCACTGGCTGCACGCAGAAAAGTACCGTCTGTTTTTGATCCGCCATCTGGAAAGTACCTGATTGGCACCACCTTCATTTTTCAGCACGGCAGTGATCTCAGACACGCTGCCAGTGCAGTGAAGGCACAGCTGGACAGAGACACACACACCATCAGTCGTGGATTGGACAGGAGCAGGAGTCCTACAGCTGACATGTGATAGGAAGAGCTGCCATCTTCTTCCTATAGACTTCACCACAGCAACTTTAGGAGGTTTTATTGGAAGGTAAAGATGCCATCAAGAGGGGCTCAGAGTCAGTGATACTACAATAATCTGGGATTATTGTTGGCAGTAGTATTTTTGTGGTCTCTAATAGAAGCAGTGGTTAGCTCTGCTGATGAACTGGAGTTTGCATGTCTTCCCTTTTTCTCTGAGCGCTCTGATTTCCTCCCACAGGCCAAAGACGTGCCTGTTAGATTGATTAGAGGTTCGAACATAGCTGTAAAATCATTTGTATAAATGTGGCTGTGAGGCTCTGGCTTGTCGTGTAAGAGCGTTATAGACGGTGCCAGTCCATTTTCAAAAACTCTGAGCGAGTGTGGAAGCGTGGTGCAGCCATCGCTGAGGAGGATGTTAGCCCAGAGAGGCCTGCTCTCCCTGCACATGTTCGGCCCGTCAGCCGCCTCGCTGATGTCTCTTGTTATTATTTTCCTCTCATTCTGCTGCCTTTTCTTTGCAGCGTCATGAATAATTTGTGTCTACGCCTTGTTGCTTGATGACAGCTGTGCAGTTGGTTTGCAGTCTGTTTTTCAGATCAGGTGAATAATGAATAAGCCTTTGCAACAAAAGAGCCGTGTTCCATGTGAGCCCTGCCTCCCTTCATCTACTCCAGCTTACTTGGCGTGTCAGCCGCAGGGGAGGGGACAGGTAAGCAGGAGAGTCTCTGATGCAGAAACTTTCCCAAAATTAAAAGTGTAAACAGAAGAAAACGGTTTTGTCTTATATCCTTTAATCTCCCGTGAGTTTTCCTGTATACAAACTCATTAATCACTGCTTTTCCGCCAAAGCTTGCTGTCTGCAATGCTGCATCTCTGTCAGCTTATCTCACCTTGTAACTCGTCAAACCTGTGTGAAATCTGCTGAAAGGCGCACGAAAGCAAATACTGCATTATTATGACAATATACACAACAGGTCTGCACGCCCTCAGGGAAGTAATCACGTTTGTTCTCTCGCTCCCTCCTCCTTCGCCCTCATAAAAACTAAAACACCATTCAGCAGATGTTTTTCAGATATTGTCAGCTGCGTGGGTGCGAGCTGTGTATTTTTTCCTGCGAGGTGCTTTATGTAAAGCTTTAATCGTTCTTTTCTCTGGCACGTCAGGTGACAGATCGCGGCCGTAAATCGGGAGACGGGGGTCTGTCGTTGAAGGTGCTTCAGCTTGCTGACCCGGGGCAACGTCGTCTTTATCTTCTCTCAGGCTTTACTTCAGCAGTTTTTGTGTGGAACCAATCCATCTGTAAATGTAACCACTTTATAAAGAATCCACTGAGAGAGAATATGAAAAACTTTGTTGTGCCTCCAGCTGGAGGGTCTCAGGAATTAAAGCACTTTGTTTCTACCACCTCGCAGTGAAGTGTTGTAACAAACTGTTAGCTCATAATTGAAGATGTTTGAACCTTTTTTACACTTTTGATCATCTGAAATGATTCATGCATTAATTTTGACTTCAGCTGCTGTCGCCTTTAGTGGGAACTGTTTTGCTCAGGCTCTTAAATTGTCTCAGATTATTTGAGCTAATCTGTGCAGATATAATCTCTGAAATATGGGGATGGCATTTTTACATTGATTTTAACAGTGAAAAATATTTTTTATGAAATCTGTCAGTCTGACTGAAATACCTACGACTTATCTTCTTGTTTAAGTCCAGTTTGTGAATTCATGCACCTTATTTTGATACAAAAAAAAATCAAACACTCGTGTTTCTCCAATCTTTTATTATTCATGTTTAATTTTAGATTAATAATAAATCGTGTGAGACCACAAAAACCCAGACCCTGAACTCTCTGATGGTACAGCCGTGTCTGTCAGAAAAAATGAGCCCAGCCATTCCTCTGCACGCACGTCTGTCCACCACGAGCACTTATGGGCCAAAATGCAGGCCTGGATTTGAGCCTCAGACTGCAGTGCTCTGATTACTCGCCCGCTTGAATCAATCGAGCCATATTCTATTCATATTTGATATGCCTCCAGGCAGTGGCTTTAAAAAATCCAGCCGTGCCCTTGGAGGAAATCTGGTCGGCCTAATGGCTGAAGAGTTCTGCTTCTCTCTGAGATTGTGCTTGAAGAGCTCCTCTCACAGGAACTCATCATCAAGACTCTGAGATAAAAAGCATCCGGTTTGTTCAGCTGCTTAAACGAAGTTATGAGAGGAGCTCAGCTGAGGTCTACCTGTCCTCCCCAGCAGTGAGACGCCACACCTGAGAGAACCCGCTTGCTTCAAAGGCCCGTGGTGAGGGTGGTGGCTCGGGGCTCCCTCAGAGTGTTAAAGGCACTTAATGGCAAACTCAGCTTCCTCCCACCATCAGCTCAGTCCCCTGTGAGCAGATTCAGCCTCATTCAGTGTGAACAGAAAGAAGCTCGACCTCTTATTTCCTTACAGACTTCCTTTAAAGGAGCCTTTTCAAAACTGAAGCTTTGCATTAGAACCTTTATTCTCATTGAAAACGAACGCACGGCCCCAGTCGCTGCCATGCAGCAGCAGCTCCAGCTTAAATGAGCACGCCTGCTCCTGTTCTCCCTTCATCTGCTCATTCCGGCCTTTAAAATATTCAGTGTTTTCGCAGGACTGCATGTTGTAGGATTTTGAGGGAAGTGAGGCAGAGAAAATCCTTGTGAGTCACTGATTTCAATCAATGTTGAGAGACGACGACAAAGCGATTGCTCCTCTTTTCACCGCGTTTGTGTTGGAGTTAAAAAGATGAGACTGGAAGAATCGGATGATTAATAAGGAAACTGCTTCGATCTATAAGGTCACCAAACCAGTTTCACCCACAGAAATAAACTGATTCTATCTGTGGAAACAGTCCCTGTGACAGGGATACCACCTGTTTTTTAAATGTGCTGTCATATTTCCACTGAGCATTTTTCTTTATCAGATCAAATCATTTCATGTATTGTTTATGTAGCAGTGCAGGCTCTTTGACAGGATGAGTCCCCGTTTTCTTTCCCAGGATCACAGCTGCCGCATGTTATGGCTTTTCTTTTTTCCTTCTCCCCCAAAATAACAGCCATGAGGGTGAAACGCGTTTGGTTAACGGTTAAATCAGCTCCGAGTGTTTAAGGTGCAAACACATGTCTGCAGTGGTCAAAATAAACAGGAGCGTCTGGGCTCCCAATCACGGCAGGGAGACGCTCACAGCCCCCTTTGTTAGCGTGTGTGTGTGTGTGAGAGAGAGAGATAAACTTATTTGAGCTCAGACTGACAAAATGTGAAATAACATTAAATCTACAGATGCTGATAACTGAAAAAAGACGCAGTAAATATTTAAATTTTATTGTAGTTTTATTTTTCACGGTGAACCCTGAACCCTCTTATTGCTTTGTAATGTCAATAAACGTGAAACTCGGGCACATATCTGAAGAGAATTAATATTTATTTGTAAACGATAACAAAAAAATTATTCTGACAAGAAAATGTGCAAAACTGACCAAAGATCCCAGCTCCGGGGGGGTCACAGTGTGAGGAGCTCGCAGCAAACTAACGTGCGCTCTTTGCACACGCGCAGATTTGCGTCTGTCTTCGCGGCTCTGCCGGTTATTGAAGTGTGATCACTAATATTTTTGGGTTTAGGGCATAAACACATTTATTTTTATACGTGTCAGACATTTTAAAGTCCACAGCTTATCTCTGGTTCTGAGCCTGTAACATTCTGCAGTGGGCTGGGGTCCTTAGTGTCTCCACAGTGTCCGTGAAACGTTTCTTTTTCATAGTAAAATAAATTAAAACATCACCTGCCGTTAAATATATATTCAATGCGCTTTTAACAAGATAAATGAGAAACAAAGCCAAAAATGTGTCCTCTGGGTGGACGACTGAGGGAGGAAAAGGCGAGAGCGGCTTATGAACGCCCCGCAGTCGGTGATCGTGAGTTCATTTGAGGCCGTGCTGCGTCTCCTTGTGCCTCCTCAGGTCCACCTTCCTCTGGAAACCTTTGCCGCACAGGTCGCAGCCGAAAGGTTTGTATCCGGTGTGTTTCCTGCTGTGCGTTATGAGGTTGGAGCTCTGGCTGAACGCCTTCCCGCACACCTGGCATTTGTGCGGCTTCTCACCTGGAAAAAAAAAAAGAAAAAATTTGATTGTGGATATTTTTTTTTCTTTATTAAACAGTCCATAAATGCTGCCCTTTTTTTGTGCGCAGCACAGTCCTGGCAGATGCGGTTTCCTCCGCTCACCTGTGTGGATGAATGTGTGTTTCTTCATGTCCGACTTCTGGTGGAACCTTTTGCCGCAGTACTGGCACGGGTACGGCCGCGTGTCGGAGTGAATAAGCAGGTGAGTCGACAGCGTTGAAGACCGCTTGAAACTTTTACCGCATATTTTGCAGTCGAAGCTTCTTTCCTGAAACGTGAGCAGAGGCCTGCTTTAGTCACAGCTTCGAGTCAGCGCGTCCGCGCCTCACAGGAAGGAGGTGAAAAACATGTGAACCCAAAAAAAGAAAAGGGTGCAAGCTGCATCTTGTGGTTTGAAGTGTGAAGATACCTGAGAGTGCACGGCCTTGTGTTGTTCCAGGCTCACTGCGTGTCCGAAGGTTTTGCCGCAGATTTCGCATGCAAACGGCCTGGTGCCGCTGTGCGATCTGCGGACGTGCACCTCCAAACCGTGAGGAGTGGAAAACACCTGAAGAAGCGATGAAGTCATGTTAGCAAAGGTTTCTAATGTGCAATAAACTCTTTAATTCGATTCGGTGTAATAGGATAGTCAACTGTTTGTTTTTGCCTCTCGTGGAGAGGTCAGAGGTCAGCCAAAAAGCAGCAGCTGCACTGCGTCTTTGTTTAGGGCCAAATCAGATTATCCTACGTTGTTGCTGTTTTTGTTTCTTTTTTTTTTTTTTTAAACAAATATTTATACCGCTTTCTGAAAAATTCCTGCATCTTCAGCCTCTCTTCGTGACTGGGATCGTTCCCCCATCCTTACCTTACTGCACTTGACACACTTGAAGGCTCCGCTGAGGATGAGGCTGGAGCACAGCAGGTCAGACTGGCCGCTCACGCTGTGGCCTTTGCCGTGCAGGCCTGCCTCAGGAAACAGCAGAGCAGCAGCAGCAGCGTGCCTCCTGTAGTTACCGAAGGTCTTCTCTCCCAGAGCTCTGTCTGCGTACAGGGCCGGGTGGGCGCTTCTGTCCCCGTAGAAGCCCATCGCAGCCGGGCCTCTTTCTATCTCCATGCCCGTGTGGAGGCTTGGCTGCACCGGAGGCCTCAGCTCTGGCCCCGGGTAGCTGCTGCTCCAGACGTACGGCCGGAACGGAACAGCGAAGGGCTGAGTTTCGTCCACCAGCGGAGACAGAGATTTCTCCGAGTCAACTGGAGAGCAGAACAATTAGAAATGTAATGAAAGCAGGACGGAGGGGCATTTCCAGAGATCCGCGGGGCCTCAGAGGGCTCATTAATGCGGTTTCAGAATAACCACGTGATGACTGTGTATTAAAAAAGAAAAGGCAGATCGTTAGGAAATTACTTTGATTTATTTAAACGAATTAAAACTAATTTCTGTGAAGAGTGACTGCAAAAAACAAACAAATAAAAAACCCAAGTCTAAAAGATGGTGAAAAATGAACCCCGTAAAGTTTGAACTGGACCTGCGCGTCCTGAACGCGTTACAGGTTCCGCTCTTTAATGCGTACATGAAATGTGGGCTATTGCAGGAGTGTGTGTGTGTGTGTGTGTGTGTACCCGGTGAGGCGGAGGGGGACGGAGGCCTCCAGAAGTCCTCGTAGTCCGGGGAGCGAGGGCACAGGCTGTCGGCGCAGCTCAGCGAAGACTTTGGGGAGAAATCTGGAGCGTCGCTCAGGTGGATGTCGGGCGAGAGGTCGTACCTGTCCATCGATATGTCCGTGTCTTCTTCCGGGAGTTTATCTCCCTCTGAGAACAACAAGTCAGCATCTTAAGGACAGGTGACTGACTGAGAGCCGCTCTGACGCTGTTTTAAAAACGGCTGATGAATGATTCTGATGATCGCCGGTTTGTCAAAATAAAAGATGATTTTAGTCAAAGGTAAGTTCAGTTTCCCCAGTGAGAATATATATGACAGTGCTGTAATAGGGACTAAAACGCAGCTCTGCTGAAATAGATTTATTTGACTCTCAGAATCCAAACACATCATTTTAATTTGATTTCAGCCTTTTTCAGTGAAACTGCGCTGACTCTGAACAGTACTTTTAAATAGTAAATTGAAGTAATTAAAACGTCTCTTCGTGTTTAATAATATAGAAGAATTTAAAGCATTATTGATGCTGTAAATGTTGCGATCAAAAATATATTTTAGCTTTGATAAATACCCCCCCTCAATTAGATGCAAACGCAGCATTTAAAGTCTCGGTTTAGAAAGAGGAGAAAAGCCTCATTTTGCATACCTGAGCATATGTGCGCCAGGATCGTGTCCAGCCTGCTGTAGTCATCCTCAAAGCCTCGGGGCTGGTGGTAACTGTGCGCCTTTTTACTCTTCACCAAGAAGGAGCGGGGCATCGCTGAAGTGCGAGAGGACAAATCACTGACAATAATCCAGCTGCAGAGGAGTCCTCCCGTGCCCGAGGCCGCTCGCTCCAAGATTTGATCTCTACTGCTGTGGAGATGTTGGTCCCAAGTGCTTTAAAGAGATTTCAACCTGACAACGGAGCATGCGCGCACTCTGTCCCGCCTGCCAGGTGTCACACGGACAGGTGTCACGGCGGCTCGCCACAGCTCACTGCGCTGCAAAAAAAAAAACAAAAAACCTCCGGCTGCGGTGTTTTAATGCGCGGTAGGTAAGAGGAAAACTGTCTGCGGCGGGGGCGACCTTCTGTCTCGTCTCTTTAGAGCAAACTTGCTCATTTCATAACCGAACCTGACGAGCTCACAGTGTTTGACCCCTGCCCTGCCTTTCTTACCGGAAACGCTGATGGAATAAACAGAAAGGAACTATTTCTTCTTTCAGACTTGGACAGTAGGTCTTTTGGAGATTTTTGGCCAGATTTTTTTGCAGTGTTTATTCCGCCGCTGGGAGCTGCTGAACCTTCTCGCGTCTCCTGTGGAGCCCGTGGCAATCAGGAGAGGTGATACTGGCTTTATCGGCGCCTGACTCAGTCTTTAAAGGGGGGCAGGGAGAGAGGAAACCCCGACACCCCAGGGTGCCTTGCTGAGGAGCCTGAAGTAGCACGTAGTGGTAAAATAAAGGGGTGGGAGAAACTTTGAAGCTCGTCTTCTCACAGGCTGCGATCAAAATTTGAGCGTCACTGGCTGGTTATAAAAGGCAGGAGGAAAAAATAAATAAATTCAGAATAAACCCTCATAAAACGCGTCTGTCAAAACTCATCTGTGGCTCAAAGTGTTGCGAAGTTTCGTCCCGGTCTGGTGGTCACTTGAGCCTATAAACTGTTATGTGACAGACACTGTCCGTCCTAACGCCCGCGGTGACCGCTTCACATTCCCCCGAGAGGAAGAAGCAAATAACGGAGACAGTTTGTTTTCAGGTCGCAGATTAGAGCGTCATTACGCGCGGATCAATAACAGAGTCGTGCGTCCTGGTGCCTTTCATCCACGGCAGGTGCAATAAAAACATTTGAGGCGTTTGATCAGAAGCCTCCCGGGTATGCGATTGCAGTAGAAAGGCGGCTTTAAACTTTTGATTCCTGACTTGAGAGGATAGATACATATACAGTACCAGTGTCCAAACCTCTGACCGGTGCTGTATACGCGCACATATTTAACCATTAGTAAATCCGCTCCGGTCAGATCTGCGGCTCCATGCAAACAGTTATCAGCGAACAACGGACAGGAAATCAAAGGCCCATCTGTCCCAGCTCGATTAGACGCGTCACAGCATCCGGAGACAGTTTTTAGTGAAGATATGAAGCCCGCAGCGATAAAAGCAACTGGAGCAGGCCCTCCTGCCCGCTGCGGACCGTTTCTCAACCGTTTATCATCGTGCAATTAAATACACACACAGTGATAATGAAACAATAATAATAATAATGCATAGAGTTTATATGCAGGATTTTATGAGTTCGCGGTTTGAAAGTAGATTTGATTTGATGTGCGGTTGTTTATAACCACACAATTAATTCCGTCATTATTTCTGCAGTATTCAAATATTTTTGCGCCCTCCGGTGAAATTTAGCTCTAAAACGCCTCTACATGTGAGATCTCCAGATGATTCACGCCTCCCACGCGGCAGTTTGATTTTATAGTAAACATTAAATCTGCCCGAATATCTGCAAAGGCCATCCAAAAAAAACAAGCCACATTCCTCGAACCGCGTGTTTAAACGAGGGGTTTGCTCCATTCGGGTCATAATAATAATAAATAAATTTTCAGATTAATTTTGAAATGATTAAAATCGCATTTATGTCCGGATCACGCTGCAGAAATAAGCGGCCTTCCACTGCTGTCACCAAAAATACAGAAATAAATAAAAATCTCTTAATAACAGTTCAATCTGAATCACTCCGACTGTCCAACACCGACTCATCCGCATTTTGGGGAATTAAAAAAAAAAAAATACAAACCTGGTAAATCTTTCAGTGCTGAAGACAGATGCTCTTTAAAATGTGGTTTTCTGCATGAAATGATTAGTAGTTGAGGCTCAGCTTTGAAAACCGCGAGCAAAATCACTTCCTGAAACAGTCAATCTAAGCTGAGAATCTTTAGAGGAAGGCAGGCTGAGGCTCAACATCCCACATGTGCTGCTCAGTCTAAATGACTCTGGTTAGAGGTTTGCAGTCACCATTACAAACAGACGCCAGGACAGGACTTTATCAGACGTTTTTATTGAGAATTCATTGCTCTCTCCCTCACACACACACACACTCACACACACATATAAAACAATCTCATTTAGTTTGCAGAGTGCTGACTGCATCATAGTGTGTCCTTACTGCACTGCACACTCAAAAAGTGCCGTAATGTGTTCCTCTCCTGTTTGATCACCAAAGGGACTTTAGCATCACCGCCACCTGCTCAGAGTCCAAATCTCTGCCGGCCCCCTGGATTCATACAGAATTTAGTGTTCATGTCAGACATTGGCAGAAATTCACTTTTGCACATCCGGGGCTGAGACGGAGTGGCTCGCAGATCCAGAACACGGGCCTCGCTTTGGTAACATGTTGCCAGTCCCGATTGGTTTCCAGGTTGTGTTAAGTGCTCTTTTGCTTCAGCTCCATCCATTCTTGTGCAGGTTAGTGACAGCAGAACAGATGAGAGGCATCATTCAGGTTTGAGTCATCAGCAGACGTGTACACGCCGGAGCGACTTTCTCCTTTTACCTCATCACGAAAGTAAGATTGTGCTGCTTTCTTGGTACAACAGCAACAGTAGCTAAGAAATAAACCTGCCTGCACCTATTATTACTCTTCTTATTCATGCCGGGTGCTTTGAAAACAGATGAAGGCTTCTAACGGGTGGTGACTGGTTATTATTCTACCAGGAATTCACCTCCCTAAAGCAGGATTTGTTATTTCTGTTACTCTAAATTATACGTCCCTTTATTCTCAAATGTACAATATATTCAAAACACCAGATATGCAATAGATACATATTTTCAAGTTCAAAAGGAATAACATGATACACATTTACATATCTACACGTATGTCACATTGACCTTGAAAGGCGTGCGGCACGTGTTAAGGCCAAAAAGTCGTCGCTGGCTGATAGAAGCGGCTTTGATACCAGGCTCTGACCAAGCTCCTCGAGACATTAGAAGTATAGATAGTTACACGCACGCACGCAGAGCACTCACACCATTCTGCCTCTGCATGATGGACACTTAGTAGTAACGGCATGGACACATTTGTGATGTTCATGTATAAAATGCTTTAAAATATAAAAACATGAAGTGTGTAATATAGAGTGTTTTATTGCACAGTCTCTCTCACTGTGTTGTACCTACAGGAGGGGTCAGGTGTGACACAGAGCTCCCCCTCCTCCTCCTCCTCCTCCATCAGGCCTCGCGGCCCGGCGGAGTCTCTGATGCTTCATATGATTTCATTCTGAGGTCCAGATTGACCCTCAGAAAAAAATGTAAAAAGGTAAACAAAACTAAATCCGTGTTTGATTCTCAGGATATGAAATGATGATGATGCACTTCTTTCTTTCTCTGAAATGGTGCTGGATGAGCCTCTTCCACAGTTAGTGCTGGCAGCCTCCGTCTCCACCTCAGCAGCCGGGGGGCGCCGCTCACACGGCGGTGGTCTTGTGGCTGCTGCTCTGAGGGACGGAGATCAGCAGGGCCTCTCCATCGTCGTCCTCCTCCTCCTCCTCCTCGCTGTCAGTGTCCTCGAGTTTGGGGTGTAGTTTGATACGGCTCCTCTGCTGGGGGACCTGCAGGGTGGAGATCTTGACCCCATCGTCATCTGAAGACTGGTAAGACTCGTCATCCGCCCTGTAGTGATTGACGATGTGGATCCCATCAAAAGCGGGCTGACTGGACAAGCCCCCCCTCTGTCCTTTTAAGCAGCGAATCTGTGAAAGCAAGCACAGAGAGAGTCAGGAGCCACACAGACTCCCACAGATCCAGCTGCATCAGCTACACTACGGCTTACAAATATTACACTTTTCCTCATTTTCTGCCATAAATATACTGTTACGGTGGGAGGTGCTCACATTAAATACAGCTAAAGCGTCAAATAATGAGGTCAGCAAACGTAATTCCTGTGAGCCCCACACTCTAAACACCTGGTTTGTGACAGCTTTTTTTCTACTTTGGCTCAGTGTGATGTCAGGGAGTGCAGAAGGCCCGCACACTCAGAGGAAAGTCGGCTTAAAGGGAGCCAAAGCTGCTCGCTACAGAGAGCGGACGAGCTGAGGACAGGAGCTGGAAGTCAGATCTGAAGAACAGCGGCTGTTAATCAGCAGCTTCTTAAAGCTTCACCTCCATCGGCCAATTCCAACGTGCAGCAAAAAGCTGCATCGTGCACAGAGAGGAACTCCCCGGCCCTCGGCTCGTTCTCTCTCTCTCCGAGATCTTCATGCATCGGGTCCATTTCTGCTTTTTCGTTTTTGACGCATCAAATTTAGATGTGAATGTACAAAAATGGCTCTAATTTCACTGACAGTTGAATTATTTTTTTCTTATTCTAGTGAGGGGCAGGGGGGAACAGAGAGGGGATTCCTGTTCTGTTTAAGCTTTATGTTTCCTCTCTGTGCACTTTAATCCAACCAAATCCTGCTCGAACACGGTCAGAGGAGCCTGCACTACCAGCACAATCATTTTTTCCCTCCGTATTCATACAGAGATGATTCACAACATCACTGCATTCACACATTTTCTGCTGGCATCAAAGTGCTGCTATAAAAACAGAGCAGTTTGATGGCAGCGGCCGAGCGTGAGGTTAAAGGTTACCCTGACCCCCTGGGATCACTTCTGATGTGCAAACTGCAACTCAGAGAGAACAAAGACTGACACGCATGAGCAAACTGGCAGCCAGAGGTCTTTAACCAGGAACACGGCGATGAAATGTCTCCACAGCTCCAACATGCAGGGAGCAGCAAAATCAAAGCAATGAAAAGCAGCAGCAGTATACAGCCGGTGAGTGTCTGGCTTTATATTTGCTATACATGAAATCAGTGTATTTATAGCACGAACAGACACGTTTATTTTTTATGCCAAAGCCTCAAGTTTTGAGCTCGATCATTTTGTCACCGTCCGCACTCACAAAGCTAATATACTGCGTTTGCTGCAGTCTTTGGGAGTTCTCCAGCATGGTTTAAAGTGAGAGTGCAGGATTTGGGACAAGGAATCGAATACTTATTTAAGACGGCATAGGAGACAGTTTAAGGTGCTTCCAAAGCCTCAAAGCTCAGTCTGATATTGGAGGGGAATGTTTTACACTGCCTGTATATAAAAGATGGAATTCAAATATAGGCTTCACCCATTAGTTTGTAGACTTGCATTTTACAGCATCCCTGCACAAGTACTACTAAGCACTGATAAAAATGTGCAGAGAGCTCCAGCTGACTGACTGACAGCTGTAAATAAATCTGTGAGTTATCGACACAGTGCAGCTGGTACGAAGGGGGAAATTAGCAGATATGCAGATATTTTTCTGCTTTAGTCACAAGAAGGAAGATTTGTGCTTTATCTCAAGTACATCCCCAACTCCAAAAAAGTCGAGTCTGTGTAAAATATAGATCAAACACAACACGATGATCTTAAACTCATATTTGCCATAAACCCAAACAGAACACAGAAAATATACCGTATTAAATATTCGCTCATTTTAAATTCGATGGCAGCAACACGTCTCAAAGAAGCTGGGACGGGGCGTGTTTCCCACTCTGCAGGTGGAGGACACTCACATTTTCCCTCCTCATACCTGGCTAGGGTCAGTGTCACTGCTGGTAGCATGAGGCCATACCTGGACCCTACAGAGGCTGCACAGGTAGTCCAACTCCTCCAGGATGGCACATCAATACGTGCTGTGAAAAGCTCAGAGCTCCAGTGGTGGACCTGCCAGTTCTGCTATTCTGGCAAATCCACAGTGTTGAACAGTGAGTACAGCGCCCACTAGAGGACAACAGACCATCTTCATAAAGTCTGAGCTGAGTTCACTGGTTTCTGAGGTGTTCCTGAGCCCCCGCAGTGGCAGAATCGGGCTGTTTTTACTGCAGCGCTGCCTGAAAGCTCAAAGATCACAGGCACCAACATAGATCTCTGGCCTTGTCCCTGCACGCAGCGCTGATATTATGTCCTGTACATGATGAAATTATCAAAGAGGAACATTATTCTGAAATTGTTCCACACCTTGTAAACCAAGTTTTCCACAGGTGAAGCGTTACGCACTTTACTTCTGAGAAACTGCTTCTCTAAGATGCTCTTTCATCTCCAACCATCAACTGAGTCACTTACAAATGTTCCTCCGCCTTTGGCCTCCTCCCATCCTAACGTTGATGCATGTTGCTCCCATCAAAATAACAGTGAGAAGATTTTTGTTAAATAATAAAATGTCTCAGATTGAACATTCGATTGTTTTCTGTGTTCTACTGTGAATAAAATACGAGTTTATGAGATTTGCAAGCTTTTCAAAGTGCGTTTGCGTCTTTTCTATAATAATGTTTCAGCATTACAAATAAAAAAGGACTCCGCCAGCTTTGGAAGAGTGTCCCCACCTCCGGTTAGAGGCGTGTTCATGACCGTCTCCTACACCGTGAATTAAACAGAGGGCTCGGGTGAGGATCAACACAAGGTCAGACTTGGAAAGCTGGAGGTGTTACATAGCATACCTGAAACCACTCACCTGGGTCGGCCTGCCATGCAACAGTCATGTAGGAAGAGATGCATTCAGAGGCCAGTTCAGAGCACAATACATAAAAGCAGCAACAACAACAAAAAGATCAGCCTACGTTTACCTGGGCCTGTCTAAACTTGGCACACTGCCTTCCTGTTGCTGTCATGTGAGAGGAAACCATGATCTAATCACTGAGCTGCTGCACCTACAATTTCCAGCAGTATGATGCAGGGTTTAATTGAAATTGTGCAGGGGGAGGATGGTGGGACTTTCAGTTTTGCTCACTCTGCACGCTTAAAATAATAAAGACTCACTGGCGGGTACTCTGAAGACGGCCGTCAGTGAAGGGAAATGACTCTGAGACATGAGCTCCACCGGGCCAGTATAATAACCATGAATCAAGGTGACTAAGGCAGTGAGGTTGTGGGGAACATGTGTCATTTCTGATGTCACTTGTGACATTTTACTCACACTCAAAAGGTGTGTCCATCTTTGCATCTTGGCTCTATGTTTGTCAAAATCCTGCTTTTAAGCATCAGTGAGTCGTGTTTGTTAATCTGCATGAGGAGCGCAGCATCAGCTCCACACAGGAAGTCTCTGGGCGTAGTTAACACTTCGACTAATCTGTTCAAGTCAAAGTAAAACCATATCTGAAGGAATGTTGTGAAATTTTGATCAAAGCATTTACAACAACAAGAAAAAAAAAAATCTCAATTTCTACAAAAAAACCCAAAACAGGACGGCAGCGAGATCAGAGGTGAAGATGCAGCTCGTTTTGAGGCCTCTCACCTCGTGCTGTAGCTCTGCTATCTGGTCTTTGAGGTCGCGGATGTACTGGCTCGAGTCCGTGTGGTTCAGCTGGCCTTGGACCTTTCCTTCTTCTTTCTGTCGGGACCAAAACGCACGACTTTCAAACATCTGCAGCACCGTGAGGCAAACATGGCATTAGAAAAACAACGTTTTAGGATTCTGCAGGCGCAAAATCTTTAAAATTCACCACATATTTAAAATAAACAAAAATGGTTTGTGGAAATTGCACTTAAACGTCTTGTTTATGAGATCGCCTTCACAGGCAGCTGTGAGAGCCCCACTGCTAAAAAAAGCATCATCGCAAAAAGCCTGCATGTATGGTGGGCTACCAAAGCGACAGATGTCTCGGGAAACACAAAACAATGTCATTTGTGCTTGATTTCCTCCTGGGGCCCTGGGGATGAGGCTGGTTGTCGCCTCGAACAGTTAAACAGGCCATGTGATGTTTACCTTCCTAAGTGAAGACATCTGCAGGCACTGGAGACAAACACACGTTCTATTTCAAACCTCAATCACACCCCTGAACCTGCCAGTTCCACACTGACACGCTCAAAACACAGGCAGCAGCACCCAGACTGAAAAAAGGGAAGGCGCGCGCTCAGAGAGAGGTGGGTGTTTAGTTAAAGAGGTGAAGCAGAGTCCCCGCTGCCTGAACACCACCCCTGCTTTTTGATTCCTGTGGTGAGGTGGGGCTGAATTTGGCGGGTCCCAAAAGGCTCGGAGAGGTCTAAACAAGTGAGATTATTCCATGAAACTGTTGTTTTTGAGGTTTTGCGGCTCCAAAACGCTTCAACGACAAGGAGAGGCAGTTAATAAAGACTTCCTGGTGTTCAGCTGTGTGAATCACCAGGTGTCAGGCTGTGGCCAGGAACTTCAAACGTCTCGCAGAAACATGTTCGGAGGGTTTCTTCGCTCTCATGTGACTTTGTTGAGTTCTAGTACAGCAGTGCAGGGGCTTTCTGCGTTTGAAAAGAAGAGTTAATGCAGGTTCAGTTTGCCCTCTGAACTCAGCATCAGATGATGACATCATCCTTTAATCATCCCCTAATGTCATCACATCCTGAGCATGAGGGCAAAAATCACAGCTCATAAAAAAAGTTTACATGAAATGATGAAATGCGTCATTTCGATCGGCTTCTCCTCATCTTCGCCGGCGCGGTGATGATGAGGAGGTTAATCTGACGTCTGTGATACATGTGTGAAAATTCACCGAGAATTCACAGAGAATTCAGCCCACGGGAGGAAAAAAAAAAAAAACACACAGATGTGGCCGGGATAAAACCATGGTCACCGCAACGATGCAGACCATACAGATTTACTCCCAACGTTAGCGTCGACGCACACTCAGTACACATCAGGGGAGCCTTTCTGCAGGCTAAAACTTTTAGTATAAATCTCTGTGTATGTCATAGAAACCTCAAAATAAACCATGCATATCACCTTTGGCAGAGTTGCTGCTTCAAGATGAGAAACCACTTCCTATAAAGCCAAAGACAACAGAAGCCATGGCTGTGATAGTGAAAGAATCCTACACACAAACCCTTCTAGACATGTTGGTTTCACCGAAAACCCGTTTCTGCGAAACACCTCTTATCATCATTACTGTTCATCTGCTCATTAAATCTCTGCAGCATTTTCTGGCTTCGTGCACGTATTTGATCTTCAAAGCGATGGCCCCGCATCAGCTCCTGCTCCAGCTCTGAGTAAGCCCCGAGAGTCACCGTCACAACCCGACTACAATCTGACCTCTTATACGAAAACCGACGTGTGAGCCGTCACCAGCGTGTGTCACCATCTCTGACGACAAAGCTAAGAAAATGATGATCATCTTTTTTTTACCTTTTCTTCTAAATCAAACCAAAATTTCACCTGCTGCTGGTATCGAGACAGTAACCAAACCACAGACCAAAGAGCCCAAAGGCACAGTGATTTCATACTATGGCACCACCAGAAAAAAAATCTGCAATATGAACTCTACACACCGCTAACAAAGGCAGTGAGGAAGGTGTAAAGGCGACCCTCGCTGCACCATCTTACTAACAGATTCAAGTCAGAGTTCATTATGCAGATTAAAAAAGCGGCAGCAGTCAATTTTTTGCTGTTGCGTGTTTCTGCTCCATCACTTAGTAACCAAACCTCAGACCACACTGAGCCTCTGAAGGGGAAGAGGGGGAGGCTTTTGTAGGTGTCAATCTTATAAATAGCATGGCGTCCAGCTAAGATGATCAAAAACACCCTAAAACTCATGAATATATTTGCAGAGGTTATTTAAGAAGTACTAAGTCACAACTGTTTCCATCAGGACTCACCAGATAACCAAAGTTTCCAGTTTGACTCTATTAAAAGGAAATGATACTTCGATTCACAGGAAGTATAAATATGAAATATAACCAGAGCAATGCATTCATTTATTTACTGGCTGTAGAAAGAACTCATTTGTTGCACTGCTTCAGTGCTGCATGTGTGATTGGCAGTTAACGTGACCACCCTGAACCCTTCATCTGCCCACATATCTGCACAAACCCAGAAGATCGTTCTTTTAGTAGCATATTTCGGTATTACTACAAAGCTGACAGTTTCACAGAAACATTTTGTGATGACTCCACCATAGAAACGTGTACAGGTAGAAGCACGAGATCCCAAAGACGTGTTTGCTTCTGCTTATGTTAAGTGTTGAAAATTAAGGCTGCTTGCTTTGGGTCTGCGTGAACTCTGGTTTCAGGGCTCTGGTGTTGTTAGTTAGCACACTGCTTTCATTGTTGGAGTACAATGAAAGCAGTGTCAGCAGTGTCAGCTTTAATTCAAGAGGATGAACCTCAGTATTTAGGAGTTATTGTCAAATTCTGAACCGCTGAAAATCAGGAACTATGTTTGAAAATGCAGCACTTAGTTAATCCCTTTGGATTAAAGCTGGAAGTCTTTTAATTTTTGGATTTAAAGTCCACAGTGGTGCTGCATCGAGGCAAAGCCACGTACCATTAGCCACACAGTTACAGACACACTGCCTAAAAATGCTGAGTGTGGATTTAAAGTAAAACCAGAGAACGACAAACAGGAAGTGATGACGGTCCATTTTTCTCTTTTAACAGACTCTAGTAATTAGCCCCATTAGCTGCTTTAGTCAAAGTTAAACCTTCCTTTGTGAACTAAAGACGAGCACGAGTGGAATTTGGTGTCCTCTCTCTCACATTACTGTACGAGTGCTTGCATTGGCAGCCCAGCCTCATCATCCTGGTCAGCATCGTTGGAATCGTTAGTCTGCTTGCCTAACGATTCCGCTTATCAATTCTGCTGCATGAGGACGCATTTACGTGATGACATCACACACGCGCCTTATTTGGTTCGGAATATATCAACAGCGTCAAGATAAAAAGCTTTACAAAATTATGTCCACAGTGTTTCAGCAGCAGCTGTTTTACGTGCAGTCTGTGCACGCAGCAAGCACAAAGAGGCGGAGCCGTTACCGAGACGGTGAGCTCAGGTGGAGCGTCCGAAACAGCAGCGCTTCATCCTGTAACCACCGTTAAAAGCTGGAGGTCCTTCATCAACCACCTGATCAGTAAGTGAAGAAAAGAACTTTGTAGCTGCTCCATCCACCCTGTTTGTTTCACACAGCAAAAAACTGCAGCGTGGAAGTTAAAATATGCAGATGAATTGTGAATACGAAAAAAGTATTTCTAATCAGATCACTCGATTAATCAATGGAATAATCGATAGCTGCAGGCCTGTTTCGCTGTACTGTATGAATAATCGCCACCTCCTGTAACATTTAGCTGATGAGGACTGCCAGAGTCTGGCTGGCTCAGAGGCTGCTTCTCACACACTTTGCAGTTGTATTATATGTTAAAATATTAGTAGTATTAATTTTGAAATAGGAATTTTATTATTTATTTTATCCCAGTTTTAATTTTGTTTTACTTTACCCCTCCGCAGATAATCGTATGATGTACCCGATAAACTGTTTTTATGCATTTCTTTAAATCACTTCCTGTGTCAGTGTCACCCTGTTTAAATGAGCTGTTTGCTTTACATACATACCAGCTTTGTGCACCCCGGGACAAATAACATATCAAAATGCCAAGTACACGCAATACAGTCAACGCACACACATTTAACATTAAAGTTAGTGTTTGTTTCATCCCTTCATCTAGTTTCTACACCTAATCCAGGTTGGGTTTGTGGGCGTTGTAGTCTAAACACAGATGTCCTGACCTTTTGGGGGTGGTGGGGGGGCAGGTGAAAGAAGGAACAGTAACTCAAAAGCTTCGCCTTCATGCTCAGAATGGGCAATCCACTCCAGGTCAGGGATGAGCTGGTTCCAGTTCAGCATGTGCAAAAGTCTGAGAAACGTCATCACTTCCTGAGGACTAAACCAGGTGAAGGTATGAATTAATCAGCTGACGATCTGACAATGAAGTAAACTGATGCCAATTACGCACAGGAAGGAAAGATAAAGATAACAAAGAGCTTTCAGAATGCAGTTTCCATCATCTGAAGAGTCATTCAAGAGTTAAAGGAAACTCTGAGACAAAACTGTGCAAAAGGTGAACAACAAAACCGCACAGGTGGGTTCATCTGACGGAGGAGACGCGCTGCAGCGTTCCTCCGATGCACTTTATCCCCAACATAAGTCAAAACTGCAGGTGCAGAAGCAACCACATAAACCGAGTAGTTCTGTGGATAGGTGACACCTACAAATATTTATGATTGTTTATAGAAGCATAAATGAAACAATCAAAATTTCTAAAACTCCTCGTTATCATGACACAAAGGTTATGACACTGCATCGCTGCACGCATGACAGTTTATTGGGATTTTTTTTAAAATCTAATTTTGAGAAAACTGTCACAGCACAAAGAGAAAATCACCATATATGACTAAAAAAAAAACTGGCAGACAATCAGAGCAGTAGGAGTGTTGCTTTTGCATTTACCACAGTTCCTGTAACACCCTCGTCAGAAACCGAAGAGTAAATTAATCACTGTCTGCCACAAATCTTTGAACATTAAGAAGCAACTTGAACAAAACCCGATGTTTCAGAATCAAGACCGCGAACTATCATATCGCTCATGTATCAGGACCCTCTGCCGCTTTGGTGCCCGAGCTAAACAGGAGTGAAAATTCAGAGAGGAAGCTTGAAAACGCTGCATGTATAAGAGCCAGAAACAAAAACCCACCAGTCAACACAGAATATACATGTAAACACGCACTCTCTCCCCCCATCTATACACATATTGGTGGGATGGATGGATATAAAGAACCAAAAACACTGCATGTGCCAAAAATACTGCAATTTCTTTCAACATGTTTCCTGAAGGTTGCATTTGCTTCTTTTCACACAATCTCTCAGGAGTAAAGATGGGCAGAGGATCTGCAACAAACTGTGGAACGGTTTCAGAATAATGTTCCTCAATGTGACGACTTTGAATCTTTCATCATCTACAGGACATAATATCATTAAAGACTCAGAGAATCTGGAGGAATCTCTGAGTGCGGGGACGAGGCTTTTTGAAAGACATGGATGCTGCATCCTCCAGACTAGGAGAGGACTGCTGTTATGAGCGCGCTGATGATGCCGATGGAATCGACAGCTTGGACATTCAGGAAGACCCCATCAAAGGTTATAGAGCAGCATCCCGTTAACGCCTTGTTCAGGGAAAGCTTTGCATAAAATGTGCCCTGAATTTAATAATAAAACAATGCAGCACGAAGGTCTGACCGAGCACGAGCGGACTGCTTCCAGTGTCTCAGTGCCAGACGTCACCGGATATCCGCCGTTTATATGACCTCACGTGTCACAGCTGTTCTGTCAGCACGAAGGGGATCTACACGTTATCAAGTGGTTTTAATGGTGTGACTGATCTGTGTGTGTCGGCTCAGTGTGTTTAAAGGGTGCAAAATACTGAGTCACACAAGACACGTCTTACTTTATGTAAAGAACTCCAAAAAAGGTGAAGGCAGTGTACAACGACATGTGGAAAAATGGAAATATGTGATAAAATAAAAATAATCTAGGACTGCTCTTAATCCAGTCTCTCCAATTTCAGGAGGGTCAGATGTTTTCCAAAGTTGTCCTTCCTCAGAGGGAAACAGTCTGAGGTGAGGAAGCTGCTCGGACGGAGTCTGCTCGAGACTCACTAACTGGACTCGGTACCAAGGACATTAGCTGGTTAAGGACCAGCTAATGTCAAAATGTTCAAGACCAAACTGCATGTGTGAAAACAGTTCTCAAAGGATGCTCAAGTGTTTAAAATCATGACGGAAGCCCTCCTCAGAGATGGTTACACCAGTGCCCACAACAACGCGATCTGCTTGGTGCAACGCTCACTTGTATGAAAGTGATGTGCAACGTGTTGAACACATCAACACTTTCAACAAAATCAGAAGCCTCTGTTCAGCGATGCTGGCGCTGTGAGAACAAGCCTGCGTTAAGCTGGTGGAAGGCGTTACATTGGTGCTGCTGCCTCCTCCTCTCCTGCTTGTTCAGGGTTAGGGTGTGTTCACTGTGGGAATAAGCTCAGATTCACGTGCGCCCGCCTGTTAAACTGCTTTTATATCATTTTTATCTTTTCCAGCTTTCAAACAGCAGCTGAAAGAAATTAAAGTGCTTTTTTTTTTCCAGATTTCTAACATTTGAACGCATGTTTGGGTTACGTAATAACAGTAATAATAATAAAAGGTCAAATGTCAGCTAATGTGCTTCATTGGAACCGGAAGAGGCTGCAGATTTGTCAGCGGCGTCTCCATGGCAACATAAGCAAACACCACATCAGATTCATATCGTCAAAGTTCTGATTAAATGGAAATTCAGACATTTTCTTTCCTTCGTGCATATCTGAATCCAGTAAAAGAGACTGAAAACCACAAATCTGTCAGCTTAAACAGGAGGAAAGCGAGAGCAGATCTTAGTTCTGTCACTGCAGCCCTGTGCAGCACATCCCCTATCATGTACTGCGGTTTGTGAGGGAGAAATCCAACATCCCAACCGTACCTGAATCTCCAGCTCAGAGATCTGTTGCTGGAGTTCAGCCATAGCAGCAATGTTGTCGGCTTCCCTCAGCCTCACCGCCATCACCTCTTCCTTGCTCTGCAGAAAAAGAAAACAGTTCTCAGAGGACAAATTCTCCAACGCATCAACTCTAACTCAGATTAGGCCACAGCAGAGCTGCAGCGGGTTTCCCCGGCAGCGCAGACTTGTGCAGTTTGTACCTTGCACTCAATCTCAGCTTGTCTCCTCTTGATTTCTTGCAGCTGCACATTCAGGTCTTTGTTTTGTGCCGTCAGTTTCTGCACGCGCTCCTCCTGAGAGCGACTCTCCTGTTCCGCTCGCCGCAGCTGGTTACTGTGAATCTGATTCTGAAAGTATCAATAAAATGATTATTTTACTTTGCTTCATTCAAGCAAAAGAAACTGAAATTTACTGCTTCACTCTCCAGTTTCTGTGCTGCATAGAAAAGGTGACTGCTGCCCTCTAAAGGCTACTGTGTGAAAATACAGACTTATGCCTAGTGTGCATTCACATCTTACTGAAGTGTCCATATCATAATACACCTTAAATCTCCTAAAATTAGCTGCACTGAAAGTCTCCTCCCACAGACTGCAGACTACCTCTGCCAAGTCTGGATGAGTTTCTGAGGTTTCCCCATTTTTCTTATTTCTGTTTGATATATAAACTCTCCATTTTTGCCACATTTCACAATAGTAATAAATGCTTCCAAAAATCCAGATCAGATTCTCCTCCAACAGTCACTTTAGTGTCTAGACCGATTTGATCTCTGACCTGCGTCTCCAGCTCCAGCATCCTTTGCCGCATCTCTCGGAGCTCTGCCTGGGCCTCGGCCTCGCGGAGCCTCACGCTCATCAGCTCGTCCTGCAGCTCGCTCAGGGTGTTCTTCTTGGGACTGTCCTTCCAGCGGCTAGCGGTGCGTGCCAAGTGACGCTGGAGAGAGCGGTTACAGTCAGTCCCGTTCACCGTTACTCACAAAATAAACACTTTTTCCATTTGACTGTTTAACCAGCAGGACTTACAGGGTACCTGTAAAGGTTTAATGATACCATTTTAAATAGAAAGACAGCAACAAATTTCCAAGTAAACACACGATCTAAATGTGTTCATTAATGCGAGAATAAAAATACTGTCCTAACCCACGTTTGAAACGGTTCTTAAATAAACACCAATCGCTGTTTGTCATTAAACTGGCGTCCTCCCCTTTCCTTAAACTAACGACAGCGGCTGAGTTAGCCACCTTATCTGTTCTCGTTTTTACACAAACAGCCTGAAAGGATGAATTAAAGGGAAACATCATGACTTAACACCATGTTTAGCTGTTGAGCTTAAATAATTTTAAAAAACTTGCAGTTTGAGCTGAAGAATAATGTGTTGTCAAAACCTGCACAGCCTCAATTATGCAGCTGCATTTAAATGCAGGGGAACTTCCCACATGACTAAAAGCAATCTGAGAATATTTAAATACTCGTAAAGGATCCAAATGCGCCCGCATAGCTCGATGTGTCCATTCTGATCAGTCGGGCTTCTGATCGGCAAACGTGTCCAGTGTGCTGAGATGTTGGCGCTCACCTGCCAGTGCTCCTCCAGATCTCTGACCTGCTGCCTCAGCTCCTTCAGTCCGGTCACAGCCTCTGCTTCCCTCAGCTTCACCCCGATCAACTCTTCTTGCAGTCGCGCCACATTGGTGTCATCCGGTAGTGAAGTGTTCCTCTGAAGAAGGTGGAAAAGGCAAATGTGCATTTACACAGGAATGACAGGGAACAGCTGGATCACAGTAATATTCAGTGCTGGCTCAGATTTAGGCAGCGCAGTCCACTGCGGATGACGCAACTCACTTTTTCCATATCGAGAATCTTGTCTTGCATTTCCTTGAGTGCACACTGGGACTCTGCCTCCTTCAGCCGGGCCTGCACGAGCTCCCTCTCCAGCTGCAGGATGGACTCCTCAGAGAAGCGTGGGGGTCCCTTCTGCAAAAACAAGAAAAGTGAGGAGGTAGGTACATATTCACCCCAAACTAAAACTCCAGTACTGCAAGCCAACTATCCAAAATACTTACACGCAAGTACTCTCAATTCCTCTTCACACTTCACCACAAAAGCTGCATCCTAATTTCAGCTGACATCAACCATTTTTCCTTTTACTTCCACATCTATAATTCATGAACACTCTTTGTGCAGCAAGACAGCAAATTATGTAAAACATGGTAAAGCCTGCACATTATCATGTGGAATCCAACCATCAATAATTGAGGAGATATGTTCAATGAACAGGGGGCCACGTGTGAAATCTACCAACCTGAGACACAACCTGCTTACAAATTCATGAATGCATTTCTGACAATGCAGAAGAACATAAATGGTGGCAGAACTCTGTAGCAGTCCGTGTCTCAATTTGACTTCATGCATGCCAAAACAGCTCATTACCCAAAGTGAGAAAAGCCCTGCTCAGCCACGCCCCCGTAACGCATCATCACCTTCAAATGGCTATCCTGAGGTTATAGGTACTGCTTATCACAGACACATCTGGGAAATAGCCCAGTCTCAGTGTGCTCCAGTTACAGGATGTGAGCCGGCCTGGGACCGTCCGTGGCCCTTCTTACCGCTTGTGGCTGCTGCTGAAGCTGCCTGATGGTTTTCCTGGCCTGCTCCAGCTGAGCACCGGCCTCCTCGCTCTGCTGTTTGACTGTGGCCAGCTCCCGTTTGATCAGGTAGTTTTCCTCTGCCTCTTGAGCTCGAGTCACTTGTCCCTTTGGACATAACCAACCAGTGAGGGGCGGAGTGAGCATGACAGGAAGTGAAACGAAAGGGCGGAATGGGTGGGCAGATCAGAGAAGATGAGGGATTGGGTTTTCTAAGGACATGCTTGTTTTTAACTCTAGCAGCGTGTGATTCATATTTTAATTCCTTAGCTTTCTTTAGCATCTTTGGTGATTATTTTACTTTGTCTAACATGCCACCATGTGGTTTTCATGCACTTATTTAACGGCGTAATCGGCTATCATAATCTGCTTTAGCGAGCTCATTAAATCCTTCACTTTGCTAATCACAGGCATGCAATGCTAAAGAGGAAAAAGATGGAAGAAGGAAGGTGCAGCGTAAGTTCTAAGGATAAAAAGAAAATGAGGAGTATACCTGGATCAATCTATCTGCCAAGGAAGCGCTTTCCTACAAAACAGAAATATCAACAGGAGACAGCAGAGAGAGAATCCAGAGGACAGTTTAAAGCACACAAAAGAACAACTGATTCTTCAAAAGCAGAAATGCAATGTTCATTTTCCCTCCAAAAACGGCTCTTCAAACACTGCATGGCGAGGCAGAAAAGGAACATTGCAGACAGGTGTGGTGGAAAAGGTGTCAGATAAGCTGGTGACAAAGTGAAGAATTAGGTGGTGCAGATAACAGAGACAGGTTTCAGACGGGGGGAAAGCACAGAGAGTGACGTTCGCTCCAGTAGCAGCAGCGTTAAAGAGACGCTGGGTTTCTGAGTTTATCCCAGCCTTTTTTAACAGCTTCAGTTAGTGAGGAGTTAAAAAGGTCCCGAGGGTTACGTGACACAGAGCAGCCTCGAGCTGTTTCAACTACGAGACTCGTTTAGACCGCCGTCTTCCTCCCTGCAGGCAAACACAGCGTAGCGGACACCCTTAATATCCTCGGCAGCCCTCATGCACGCTGCCTTCACCTGGCAGCACAAGTGCCCGTTCACAGAGGCCCAGCACGGTGCAGAATGATACAAGCAGTGCAACCTGGCATGCAGCGCTCTGTATCGACGTCAAGCATCAAGCAGCTTCGTTCGCATTTCAAACAGGCTCCTCTGCTTCAGTTAGTGGGTTCTGCCGGGTTCTCTATACGAGCCGCAGTCACCATGTGACCTAAAGTCCAGCTCCATCAATGATTCTGACTTTATCTACAATCAGAACATTCACCATAGCAGCCAATGATGGTGCGTCAGTTAGTGAAAGACAAGGCTCCTTCGTTAGGAGAGATGATGATGATACACGGACATAAACAGCAGGATGGGTTAATGTAAAGTTGATGGAGGGAGCAGCGTCTGATTCTGACCAACACCGATTCACTCACTTTCTCTAGTGTGTCTATCCTCTGCTTCAGAAGCCTGTTCTCTGTCCGCAGCCTCTGCAAAACACACAGCGGAAAGAGTACATGAGCGAAAACACTCGGATCCTCCGGGCCTTCAAACTGCGTCCACCCACCTTTATCTCCACCTGCTCCTCCATCTCTTTTGTTTTGATTGTAGTGTATTCTTTTTCTAACCTGAACAAAGATCACAAACAGTCTGCTAAGACACAAATATGTGGTCCTCATAAAAAAAATTTAAAAAAAAGGACAGAATAATTAGCGTACAGTCGGCTGAGGTAACACAGAAATATATTAAAAATGCCTCACCTGCAGAGTTCTAAAACTAAAGCATCAGGCAGTGATTTGGTTTTATAGGCTGTAATTTCCAAATCATTCAAACTTCAAAACTTATTTAGTGTTTATTTAATCATTTATTCCACTGAGACGGGCAAGAACCGGAGCTTTCTCTGGAAGAGCCGCTTCAACGTGGATTACTATGTACCAATTTCCTTTTTGATTCTTTGTGTTTTATATTGCTGATACTGTTTTCAAACTCTTAATAAAAGATACAGTTTTTTTGGTTTAAAAAGACTCCATATCAAATGAAAAATAAAGTCTGGGCTGAAATGGTAAAAAGAGCAGTTAAATGTGTTTTTGGGGGAACTGATCCTCCTGTAAATGCTTTCCAAGTAATATTAAACGATTTGGAGGCCGTCGCAGCCGGCTGTAAATATCAGGCCTGGCCATAAGTGCCCCCCACAGAAACAGAAAACTAGAAAAATCGACATCGCTGTATGAGAGTCCCATCTCACATATCAAATATAAGACAAGGAAATGCAGGCGTGTAATGACAGGTTCTGCTGCACAGTTCACTGCAGCTGCAACTGAAAGGTTTGTCTAAAGTTATGAAACAGTTACAGAAACGAGTTTTAATCGCAGAAGAGGAACGATGGAAAAGAAAAAAACGGTTTCATAAAACTGAAGTTAAGAAATGAATGTTGTGTTTACTTTTTCATCTTCTTGGCGTTGTATTTAACTTGATAAGCAGCCTGGATGACCTTATCTGGTCCGCTGTCCAACTGGTGTGGGATGACCTTCTGAAAGTGCTGAGGCACAAAGAGAAAGAGAGGCAGGATGCAGGTTTTTAGTCACAAGCTTCTCTGACCACAAACGACTGCATCGGGCGTCAGCGTCCCCACAGCAGCGACGAGCTGGGAGGACGCACGTATCAATTAGCAGGGCGCGGTGGAGGTTCCTGCCTCGGGAGCGCTGCTGGCGATTTACCTGTAACATTCCCTCCATGTCGAGCTGGATGAGCTCGGCCTGGTTCATCTGCAGGATGGCCAGCCCCACACGGAACACGATCTCCAGACCCTGGAGAAAAAAAAAAATCACCAGCAGGAGTTTCTGTTAAATAAATGTATTAAATTTATTTTTTAGACATTTATTTTACAGTGGACTGAGAATAAATACATTAGTTACAATAAATCTGATGAGAGTGACAGCTACAGGTGACTAACTGTAGTGCTGATTTTGTCCAACAGGTGTCACTGATGGATAACCTTTCCTCGGTACTTTAAAGCTGCAGAATAATGTTGACCTGATAAATGGACATTCATAATAATAATTGCTCCTTTCCATTAAAGTCGACCTATTACGCTCATTTCCAGCTCCATATTTTTATTGACAGGCTTTACTAGAGCAGGTCTGTGTGATTCATAGTTCAAAATAAACCCAGGGCCACAGGTGGAGCCCCTCAGTTCATCCACTGTCAGAAACCAGCTGTTTTAGCTCCTCTCTCAGATCGAAGCTAAAGTCAGTGCTGGAAGAGCGTGAAGCTTGGTAAAGAGACAGATAAAACTTCAACAGGCTGGTTTGTAAAGCTTGTCATTCAGCTTTAACTGACCTCACACATGAAGATGTCGAAGATCCTTGTGGCAACATGCAAAGGGAAGGAGGTGAGGAAGATGGTGAGGAACCAGGAGGAGGCATACATGGAGGTATGAAAGCTCTGAGCTTGGAAATGTATATGAAGCTCTGGGAGTTGCTCCTGTGAGGGGGGGGAAACGTGTCAGATTCACAACAGTTTGAGATGCTGACAAAGTGTTATCTCACAAAGTATGAGGCGTCTACCTGAATCATGCACTCAAACTGGTACATGCAGAGTCCCAGCTCAGCCATGCTGGGCTTGAAGAGTTCTCGTAATCTGTAGTCCTGCATCAGCTTTACAAACACACAGAATGCTTCCTCTTCTGGCATCTAGAAAAATAACACTGCGGTTATCAAACAGTCTGAGGCACCGTGTGTGTGGATGCGTGGGGAACAATCATTACCTGCATGAGCAGCAGTCCCACAATGAAAGCACTTCCCTGACAATAGCCGACCTCACGGTCCACCAGAGAGTATGCCTGAGGTAACAGAGACCAGCTTTACACTGAAGGTCAAGTTTCTCAACCTCATTTTTTTAAAAACCACCTTAAAACCAAATACCAGGTTTTTTTTGTTATTGGAACACGAGACTTATCATTTTATCTGCACGCAAACAGGTTTCTCAGACACACCTTCATGACATTGAAGAGCACTTCCTGCCCCAAGCTGTCTTTCTCCTTGAAGAACTCGTGTTCAGGATAAGTGCGAGCGATGTCTCTGCGTATGAGCTTCTCGCAGGGAGACGTCATCTTTAATAATTCTGAGTACTGATCCTTGATGGGCATGTTCTGGGCATTACACAACAGCTGCCACACTATTGCCCGAAAGTGATGAGGAATCCCTTTTCTGACGAGATCCTGTGGATAAAAAAAAAGAGCAGATATTTTCTTGGTTTTCTCAAACTTTCACTGGGTGTCGGCTCCAAACCAGCATGTTTTCATCAGCTCCTTTCAGAAATAATATCCACAGACTCAGACATGCCTGTAAATGTGGCTCATACAACCATTCACCAGGGTTTACACCTCAGACGCTGTTAGAACTGGTAGCTACAGGTCACGTATCCACCTGCTGTGATGTTATTGCTACCTGTGCCTCAGCACAGAGAGAACACCGGTGCTGCACACTGACGAGTTTATTCCACCATAGGTGTGCATGCACCTGTGGGGGAACACTCAATCATGTTTAACCTTGTTTGCATATAATGATGACTGATGTGTCCCACCTTGTTTGGTGCACATAAGCAGATGGATATCAGCTAAACAGACAGAACAGTATTAAGGTAAAATGTTTGCCTTTGTGTTTTTGATCCTTTAAAAACTTTCGTTTGTTCCCGAAGCCATATTTCTATGTGAAGATCATTTACAGGATCAGAAGTCTAATAATGCAAATATTACAGTTGTAAAATAATAAAAATCTTCAGTGCACAGGCCCGTCAGAGGCTCAGCTCGGGCTCAGCTCGGGCCACTGAGCTCCTAATAAACTGGCAGCTTGCATTCACGTATGCTGGCATGCACGTGCCAGTGTAAAAAGCAAGCAGAGTGTTGGCTGCAAGTGGAAAATACCAGAGAAAGAACATCAATGGTGGAAAAATAACGCGGTAATTTCTTTGTTTGGAGCAAAAATGAGATGGAACCAATGCCATCATTACCAGAGGAAGCCATATTGAGGGGAAAGAAGTGACAATATCACAAAAAGTACACAAGCCAGGCTACAGCACTGTTGCTTTATTTGTGTGACGGGTGCATCATCCTTTCTGAAAATGTCCACTCCTGCTCATCCAAATTAAAACAATTCACAAGTTTTGAAACTGAAAACAGAGTTTCCAGAAACTCGTGTTTTCAGCGCCCTCAAACGCAGCATTAGTGTGGACGGTGGGCATGCACAGAGTAAAAGCTGCAGGTTAGAATAAACAGCATCAGTGTGGCTGTCCCTAAAATACTGTGTAGGAGTGTGTCTCTAAGAAGTCGGCACCATTTCTCACTGTAGGTTTTTTTTAATTCATAAAGTTTTCACATTACACATCAGCAGACGACCACCCACCCATCTTCCTCTGCTTATCCACGGCCGGGTCCCGGGGGCAGCAGCCCAAACAGAGAAGCCCAGACCTCCCTTTCCCCAGCCACCTCCTCCAGCTAATCCAGGGGGACCCCAAGGCGTTCCCAGGCCAGCCGAGAGACATAATCTCTCCACCGTGTCCTGAGTCTGCTCCGGCCCCCCCGGTAGGACATGCCCAGAACATCTCACCAGGAGGCATCCTGGTCAGAATCCTCAAACGTGATTCTTCTCTCACACAACTTGTTTATTTCCAGTCAGCTGAGAGGAACCCGTATGAGTGCTGGCATCCCTGCGGTGGATGCTTTGAACCCCACATGGATTACAAACGGTTTTGTTTTCCCACTGAACTGTTTATCAGAAAATCCTCTCTCCAGAGAGGAAAACATGACAATATTTTTAAAAAATGAATCCAGCCCCATTGAAAGATATTAAAGGGGAACTTAAATACACATTTGGGAGTCTTTTTCCCCTCTGAAAAGAAAACAGCAGACACCTGCACTTCAAACAGGATGAAAACATGGGTATGCTTCATAGCCTAATATTTATTTTTCCATTTCAGCACAATGTGCATCTTTTATAATCATATAGTTTCCACTGCCTTCCTATCTTGTCAGTGATCCATTCTGTAGAGTGATTTGTTTCCATTTACTACTGCTGATACAATCTGATTAAGCAATTTCCTGTGCTGACAGGGAACGGTCGTCTTTCCTGCTATGCAGCCATGTGAGCGAGTGTGCGGCCGTGTGCGTCTGTCTGTGCGCGTCTGCATCTGGTCAGTCCAGGGTGCATCTGGAGCAGAGGTCCACCCACACAGGCTTTCAGCAGGGGACCCCTCTCCCCCCTCTCAGAGGTCAGATAAGACAAACCAAGCTTTGTTCTGCCCTGGAACAATGCACCACAGTCTCAGATCTCGACTGTAGAGCGAAATCTGGTGTCTGAGTCACACAAACTACTTACTTAATCTATACTGCTCAACATCAGAGAGTCTTTGAACATTGCATATGAAATACAAACTATGAACACATCAGGGATTTTGCTGACATGCACAGAAAAATTAACGTTCCTTCCTTCGTGCAACAGAAACTGCTTCTCTGTAAGCAGGGAACAAAACATCAACTTCACGGAGGCCTCAGCAGCTGTGATTAATATCCCAGGCTAGCTGCGCCCATGCAATGATGACTACTTCTGTTAAATTACATAACAACACCATGCATCTTCACTTCCCCATTTACACATTCAGCAATGAGGACAACAGAACCCCCCCCCACAGAAGGCATTAGCCTTTCAGTCGCGTTTGTATGAACAACTTAATTAACAGGAACTTCAGTCACACGTTTCTGTCTGTCATTCTCTTGAATAACAAAAATAAATGAGCTTAAAGCACAAGTGCAACTGTGAGAGTCACCATGACTGTACAGCTGCTGCTTATCAGTTTTATTAAAAGGTGCATTCGGATAAGAAGCAGCAACTGTAACTTTCGAGCTGCTGCAGCTGCACTGAGCAGTTTAGCATCAAGAAACATCAGGTCGTCTGTTGCTGCTGTTACAGGCTTTTGTCGGCTATCAGGCGGTCCAACACGCTCCTGGCACCGTTTTACAGCAACCACTGTGCATATGCAAATATCCAGAGTGTATGTGCAGTTGAAATCAGCCTGCCACCGGCACTGTTTGGGCTCGGGATTATTACGGGACTCGGAGTAACTGTAGAAACAAGCAAGCTAAAATTAGCATCAAATATCAACAAGTTCAAGGGCAACCCCACAGGGTCACCGAGGACAAAGATAGCCTCAGAAATTATCAGTGGACCAAGTAAACATTCACACACACTCGGCCTTTGTAGCCTCCGAGCCAGAGATGGATGTAAATGCCAGTAAGGAAACAATCACAGCCATGATTTATTTAGCATGATTGAGAACAATTTAAACTGTTTCAGTGTAGCAGCAGTGTCACCAGAGCTTCGGTTCCTTTCTTTAAAGGCTAGAATAACTGTCGTGGAGTTTCATCCTTTTTTAGGTGGCCACAGGATGTAGTGGTTTATACAGTCACCTAACACACAAAAGGTCCCAGGTTTGAGACCAGAAGGAGACACAGACCCCCTTTGGTGTTGTGTCAGGAATAAAAATCTGCTGTGGTGACCCCCTCTGACAGCAAGAAGAATCTTCTGCAGCTGGGCACTGGACAGAAAGGTTTCAAATGTAAATAAATCACACTTTAGGAAGTGCCTTATCTTCATCTTCAGGGTGTCAAATGTGTCTCAGCAAGCTGGTGAAGCAGTCGTGTCAGAGTAAGCTCTTAAGCAGGTCTGCACATGATCCAGCCGTCACCTCACAGGCAGTCATGTGTACAAGTCTCACCTTAAGCTGCTTCTCTTTCTTCTTGCGCACCTCCTCCCATTCATTGACAATTCGTCCCCACAGGATCCATGAGTCCTCCTCCAGGTGGGAGAGGTTGGAGGAGGCGGAGGAGCTGGACACCAGGGACGAGCCACTGTTTCGCCTGGAGCCATTCATGGAGCGCAGCGACTTGCTGTCCGTTTCCAGCAGCCTGTAGAGAAGGTACGAAGTGAGACACACAGTTACCATTTCATTAACTGTGCAGAGACACAAATTTATTGTGACTTTGTTCATGTCTGCGTCCATCATTTAACAAACCCTCAATATTAGATCTTTTCAGCATCAGCCAAATATGCTGTGCAAAGATGAGCAAATCACACATTCAAAACACACATGCTCACATCAGTAAGTAAGTTCATGTCTCTGAAAGAAGACATCTTCTGGGAAACTGTGACCATAATGAGAGCATTTCTCAAACCACAGTGAAAACACAAAACAGAGTCTGAAACAAAGTTGTGTGTACAGACAGTTCAAACCTCCAACTTCACAGGTGCGTGAGGTGTTCACGTGAACCCTCCTACTTCTACTGCTAATGTAACAGCTACTGTTCTGTTTTGACACAGAATTGCTCGAGCAAGTCAATCCATTCATTAACCTTCTTCTGTTTATCCGGTTCTGGGTCGGAAGCCAGCAGTCTGAGCCTCCTGGACATGCCCAAAACACCTGAGCTAGGAGGTGTCCAGGAGCCAATCCTACCCAGCTGGCTCTTTTTGATGTGAGCGAGCAGCGGCTCTTCTCTGAGCCCCTCACCTTAAGGACAGACACCCTTTAGAGGAAGCAATTTCTGCCACTTCTATCCAGTCTTACTCTCGTCATTACCCACAGCTTGTAGCCACAGGAAAGAATCAGGATTGCTGTACACTATCTGTGTATGGGATCGAACCCCTGGACAGGGGTGCTGTAAAAATAATCATCCATCTATAGTTGAGGCAAACAGTCCAACCACATCTAGTGCTCACATCAAAGCTGCCTGCACTTTAAGGTCAGTGCTAATTTAAAAAGTCCCTTTGTGGTGAATGCACCCCAGCTTTATGACACCAAATGAGCCGTTACTTCACAGTGAGTGCGTGCAGTAAAATTTCCACCTAAAATGAATCGAGTCCAGAGGTGGTGAGGTGCTGCCCAACCACAGACTAAATCAGACTATAACTGATAACAGAGCTGAGCATCTATCATCAACCACAGGGTACATATGAGGTGGCAGGTTAGCGATATTGTTGATCAATATGAGCCCAAATTCTCACAGGTTAATACTGATCAGACTGAAAGCTCTTAGAAAGGATCAGAACCCTTCTGCTGGGCAAGAGATGACGTTCACTGAAATTTTAATGCCAACAGCTCTAAGTGGTGGTGGGGAAAAAGCCTGTAAAGGTCAGCAAAATATTTTGTGACTCATTTTGTGCATCTCATTAAGTTTTTCATGTGTTCAGCATGTCGAGCGGTTTGCTGAGGGCAAAAAGCCTGTGCCGCATGTTTATCATGCGCTGCATCAGTCTTATCAGTCTTTCACTGACAAAGTGACCCGATCAAAGATCAGCATGCAGAGAAAACTCGCTGCGACTCCCGACCTGCGTGGCACCGAGGAGCTTATAAGACAGAAACAAAGGCTCAGACACCTGATCTCGGAAAAAGGCCGGGGCCTCTCCACCGGAGCCTGTGATGTCACCAGAATGGCTAGGGTTACAGCCAAATTTGGGCTGTGTGGGAGGGAGTGACATGCACAGCCCCGACATGGGAGCCTCTTCACTCATATTCGGCTTCGACGCTGAGCTAAAGAGTGAGTTAAAGGCACACCGACCAGCTAAAGTTTCACAGGAACGACCAGTTTTTCAAGCATTTCAGTCAGACGATCACAAACAGTGACTGAGAAAATTAGAGTACATGTTAAACTTGATCATGCTTACAGCCCTGCTAATAACTCACCAGCAGCCACACACAAATCCGAAGCCTTATGAATACAAGCAACATTTGCAGCAAACAAAAAGACATTTTAAATAAACTTACAGGTGGGCAGGAAAAGTGTCACGGCCTTAAAAAGTCATGAAATACGCCCACCTTACCAAGATAAACTCATGATGTATTCCACATGTCTCAGTCTTCTAAAAATTCAGGATTAACAGCCTGAAGGCATCCACGCAGGATTTCCTCACCTGTGTGACACCACTGAACCAACACTGCTGACTTTTATCTGCTCTGTAGGGTACAAAGGGCTCCCCAAACGCACACACGCACCTGATAAACAACTACAGGACGTCTCACAGTATCTGTAACACGTTAAACTCCTCCTGCCTGTCGTTGCACCTGTCTGATAAACACCTAGGTGACAAACTGACAAGATTTGTGTATTAGGTGAGTGTCCGCATGTCGCTACAGAATAAAGAGACTCAAAGGGCATTGCGGAGTGAAGGTGGGGTCAAAGGTTAGATGAACTCCTGAGCTCTGTGATACAAAAACGTTTTTCAATAGATATGGATGTGGTTTCATAAAAGACATCATCTCTGGATATTACCTAAACAAATGTCGCCTGACATTACGAGGCAGGAGCCGTGGTAGGCGTTACCGATGAGTCAACAACCCCTCATTCAACAGAGCTTTGCTGTGACACACTTGGTTTCTATGCTGACCCAGAGAGCACTATCCATGGCAGAGATCTACAGCAGGGAAAGAATCCACAGAGCTGGCATTAGAGGACAGTTGCATCACCCTCCAACAGCACTTTTATCTCAACAATGAGCACCTCAGAGACAGCATCCAATATTCAAACAAACCCATCTACAGCTACGCATGCTCTAATGTGGCTTTTGGAGTTTATGTCAAATTCTGGATCTTGTTGCAAGAAGCGATTAACTCTAAACGGTGCTACACACAGAGGTAAAACCTTCATTCAATCAGTGCTGGGAACCCTTCGTCCCCACAAATCTATTCAGGCCACAGAGGACCATGTTCAACACCCCCAAACAACAAACTTTTAGGATGGCAACAATGTATCAAAGTCACAAAGTACACGAGGGAAAGCTTGTGCTGTGATTTTGGCTACACTTACATGTAAAACGATCACTCTCTTACTTTCCTCTTCCTTCTCCTTAGCATCACTGCTCGAGTACCAATGAACACAACAGAGAGAGAGAGAGAGAGAGAGAGAGAGAGAGAGAGGTGCCTGCACCATGAGCGCAAGCTCTTCTTTGTGTAGCAGTATGACACCATCCAAGGCACTGAAAGGGGTATAAGATATAAAATCCACCTTAAGGTGGAAGAGGGATGGCAGATGGACAAGCCATCTATTTGAACACCAAATAGAACACTGAATAGTTAAATATTAATATTTAAGTCCTGACAAACTTCTCAAAACCAATCTTGATGACTTTGCTTCAGTATTTGAGCTACTGTGCAGCCAGCTAATGCAAGAGTCCTGATGCTATTTACAGTCCTGACTATAAACTAAAAACATAAAGCAAATAAAAAGGATAGTGGATGATTTCAATGCATTCCTCTTTTAGCCTCCTCGTGTGCTGCTGACCTACCGCCTTCAACCACTCAAACATGACTGATCAATACCAGACCACACATGGAAGACAGAAATTTTCTGATTGTGAAATCGTGTCCACGCCTACAGAATCTTTACACTCACATTCAGATATCCGCTCATAGACATTAGATCAAAACCCACTTACAACCTCATATTTACGGGAGACAGAGCAGCTAAATGTTAAAAGATCCTCCAGAACCTGACAAACTGCTGACTGTTACATCTATGCTTTAGCCTCTTTATTCTATAGTTGGCTAGTTTGCAAGTTGGACATCACTCATGTGTCGGAAGAGTAATATGCAGGATTCACAAAATGATTATGTGGCAGTAAAAGTGTGTAGAAGCGTGCACACTTCCCAAGCACCACTCAGGAAACTGTTTTCAATGACTACATGAGAATTTATTTTAAGTAGTATTAGTGTTAATTTAAGTAATTTAATCAAGTAAAACTTTATGAGAATATCACTGCAAATACCAGCAGAACAAAACCAGACCAGCAACAACTGTACTTCCTGAGGAAGTTAAACTTGTTTGGGCTGTACAGGAAGCTGATGCCCTACAACATCTGCACATTTCACTGTGTCTGCTGCTGACGAGAACAAACTGCACAAAATAATGAGTGCCCTTTTACATCATCCATCATAACCTGCCTCCCATTTTTAAGCAGGAGGATGAGTATCCACTCAATGCACTTGTCACAGACTGGGCTTACTCCATTAGTACTTTCATTTAGGACACCATGAGCCAGATAGGGTCAAACTCATCAGCCAGAGCAGGGAAACGCAGACCATCAGTGTCCGGCTGCACCTGTGCCGTAAACACCCCGAGGACACGCACAATTACACCCAAACAGTGGCTGCTGATTCTGGACTGCTTAAGACGTGTGTTGTTTCAACACATTAAATTATCAACTGTGGTCTCATGTGGCATTCGGGCTTGCACTTGTGGCCCATTCTGGGTTAGAATGGGTGCAACTATTAAAACACAGACACCACAAACATGGTTTGCTGCTCATGCCGGCATCCACCACTCACTCAATGAGACTACTCCCCTAATAATAATAATAATCATCAGTTAAAAAGCTGCATTTTTGGCACATTTGCATGGGCTTCATTTTTAAGCCTCAAGGTTCTATTTGATTCTAATTCAACGCAAACTTCTCTGGGATCCAAAGGTTCAGGGTGCTGCTCCTCACTCCAAAGGGAGCAGGGGTGCTCCCAGAACACAGAGACAAAGTGTTTGCACGAGTTTTACAGAGTAGAAGAAGAAAAACTCAAAGCTGCTGGCACAGCTTTATGGAAGACAACATTTACTGTGCCATAAAATTCATTTCAGTGTACTGTAAAGAATATGATCTGAACCCTTTCATATCGTAAAGCACTTTGTGACTTTTGTTCTTGAAAAGCACATAAACTTTACTTACTTACCCTATGCCTCATTTTAAGACATATCAATATACTTAATATACTGCTCAGCCCTATCATCAGCCTACTGAAGTCTTAGTCCACAGTTAATTACAGTTATTAAAAAGGTTTGACTTCACAGATAAATGGTGAGTGGTGCTCATGAGCCAACTGTTAATCTTCAAATTCTTTTCTATGGTCTTGATTTTAAAATCTAACTAGTGGCTTTTACAAACATTGCATTTCATTTTTGAGTATGTATTTTTTTTTTTTAATAAAAGAAGAAGACTTTAATAAATCTTCATAACTTGCAAACAGAGGTTAAAGTCTACATTGTGGAGAAGAAATGACCTTTTTGTGCCTTTATAAAAGGTCTGATTGTCCAAAAACCAGTTCTTCCAATTGTCTGCCAACCAATCAGACTGTGTTCTCCACCCGTGTGACAACATTACACGCTGTCCTCAGAGGATGGTTAAATGCAGCCTATCCTGTGCCACGCAACCTGAAATCAAACACCGCCAAGTCAATGTGCACGAGGAGCTTACCTGTTCTGCTCCTCGAGCTTGGCGAGCAGCTCCACATCATCGGGACTGAGCTGGACCGGCGAGGACGGGGAGAGGGCGGGCGAGGACAGAGAGGTGGAGGAGGAGGTCGTGGTGGTCTGCAGGGATGTGGGCGCGGCCACCTGGCTAGCCATCTGACTGACCGTATGGGACACCGAGTTCTTCACCCATGAGAGAGTAGAACTCAGCTTACCAGCAACTTTGTCTGTCGCCACCTGCAGAAGAAGAGAAGCAGCGTGAGTCCAAGCCTTCTGAATCCTCTCAGTTATTAAACACTGTCACAGACCACAGCCTAACACCAACTAGACAGCTTAACATCTCTCCCAGTCGCTCAGATGAAGCCTGCATTTACAAAGAATTAAATATTTATCAAAGCATCTTCCTCCTGACAGAACATCAATACATCCCGGCACCCTTTAGTGCTACATTATCGGCTGTGTTGAAGCAGCACCAGCAGTCACTGTCAGCTGGATCGATACAGCTGCTTCGTTTACAGAGTCAGCATTGGCAAACAAGTTCCTCTGTTCTGAGACCACCATCCATACTTTAAATGACTCGCTCGTATTCCAGTAAAGTGAGTAAGAAAAGGACCGAGATAATTCTGTCACAATTTTGGGAGTTCTGAGGATCTGATTCACTCATAAAGGAAATATTATGCCTTTACTTATATTTGTCATATCTGCGAATATCGTGGATGCTCATTAGACACGATCAAAACTTTAAATAACGAGGTCAACATATAAGCAGGTGATCCCGATGAGACTCAGTTTTAGACAGTTTCTCTGGCTGTGAACACAGAAGCTCAACCCCGCCTGCTTGTGAGGGGCAGCCAATCAGAAGAAAGACGATTTAAAGTGACGGTAACCTTCCAAGGACAGGAGAATAAAAACGTACGTGTTGGAAATGAGAATCATAAATCGCTTTGACATACAGATAGACTTTTATTAATGCAGAAGTGCGGTCCATTGTTTTTGGTCATATCTGATGTTTCAGTTTTATTGAGGAAGGGATTTCTGTGCGGTACGTCCGACGCCACCATACTGAGTCACAGTACTGTCACATTTCAGTGGATACTGCTGACAGCTGCTGGAAGAATGACTAAAATCAATGCTCAGAAAGTGACAATCATAAAGACAGAATATTCTGGCAGAAATAATAAATGAACCTTTGTTAGTAAAAAAAAAGAAAAACATCCTGTAACAGCATAAAAATGAATGCAGGGCGTCTTCAACCCACTCCTACCTGCTACTCCAAATAATCCACAACTTTCAGCTGCTTTTCATGAGGAAATCCAGCGTGTGTTCATTACAAGAACAAATTTTAAATCCAACACAAGAAGTATTCCACTTTTGCGAACCTTTGCCCGACTAACGACCGCAGCCCTGCAGTCATATGCTGATCAAACTCTCAGGAGGGGTCAAAGTGCTCCACAAGCGCCCGGCTGCCTTCAAGTATCCTGCTGAAGTATGAATACAGCAGGAAGCATATCTCTGAGCTCAGCAGAAAGAAATTCACCTCACACCTGAGAAACACACTTTGTCTTAGCTTCACTGTCAGCCCAACAGGAAGTCTGGATACTGCCATCTAACAGGAAACCAATCATTTCAAACACAACCCTGAAAAAGATGACTAATTTCTCTGCAAGTATCACATCTAGTATCACATCATAGGAGGAGGGAAGATTTGTGGTAAATGTGGTGATAGGAATGAGCTATTCTGCAGACTGAAAGTGTCTTAGCTAAGCCTTTTTCCCTGGTATCAGGAGACACAGCCACACTTAGTGACAATATAAGACAAGCGTCCTTTAATACAGTATCTTCACTATGGAATACTGTGATGTTACTGAGCTTTGGACACTGATATATTAAGGCCTCCTTCCACTTATATAAGACAGCAGGGCGGTAGAAAACTTTCTCAAATACAGCTGATGAGGAGATCTAACCACTTACATTGCAAAGATTACAATAACCATCTCACCATCACACAAACTAACTGACAGTAACACACTTTGGAACCTATTAATCGATTGTTATTACAGACTCCATCATGTTAATATCATGTAAAACATGGAGGATTTTTTCCCTGTTTGGCAGCCATAATATTATCCTCCGAAGTCCGAAGCATTCAAAATTTACGGCACTCCACTAAAAATCTGCACCTCTACTCTGTGTGACTAAAAAAAAAAAATACGATCCAATATGAAACATGTATAAAAACAAAGACCTTTAACGTAAGCATCATAAAAGATATATCATCTAACGTTAACAGGGATTTCGGGCCCATGCCAAGGCTATTCTGGAACAGGGAGAAACAGGAAGGTGATCCACCAACTTTACTATTTTCATAACACCACCCGACCCGCGACCCGTCACTGTGGGGGACACGTTTACTGAGCTTCATCAGCAATATGACGACAGAGCTGAACCAACAGATCATCACTCTGCAGCTACAGTGTTGCTGCATTAAGTCAACACGGATGGAGAACACACAGACAGCTGACACACTGAAGGCAACGACAACCGTGCAGCAAAACACGACAAAAGCGGCAAAATAAGTGCACTTCCACAAACAAACCCTCCGGGAAGGAGGACGAGACCATTTACCATAAATCACCATAACTGTATGAACAAAGTATTCTCCACATGATTTGTGAAATCCTACTAAAAATGACAGCATTACTATGAAGGCCGCTGGCCTTTGGATCCACTAGCAAGCTATTAAAAAGGTAATTACATTTCTTCCTAAATAAGTCAGCCCAGCACTGGGACAAGTTACTAAAACCATTCAAACTGCCATTAAGACTAATAACAGAATAGACGCACACATCCGGACAGGAACAAAACTGGGGATGTGAGAAGGTCAAGTTCTCTGTCAGATATTACTCAGGACATTTCTGCAGCCCGGACATCAAAGTAAAGCTCATTTAATGACTGACAGCACTGCTCATTGATCTGAATATCACACCAAATATCTTTATTACAGCCACGTGAATCAAATAAAATTCCCCAGCTTTTATCTTCTTTGCACACCACCGAGCTCGGCCAGGATTCCCCGTACCCTTTATCTTTAGAAAGCTAAATAAGATCATGTAAAGACCAACTTCAAAACTAAATGGGAAGACAAAAGATGATCATAAAGTGAACATCTAGCCTTTTCAAAATTCATGTGATAACTGGCGGACGTCTGATAAACTTCAGCCACTTTCATCAGTAAAAGCCGCCTTATTTGCTGACAAGCATGCCTATAAATCTGAGCCAAATGATGTACCTCATTAATAATGAGCCTCACTTATTTAGTAAAGCTTAAAAGCGTCTTTTACTCTAAATGTTACTGTGAGAATATGAAGAGTCTATAATCATCTCATGACAGGACATGTTTAGACAGATGCCAACGTCCAGGTGGCCTTAGGAGACATTCCTTCCAGCAAGGCCTCCCTATAAATCCTGGATACAGAGATTGTTGCTGCTTTTGTTTGCCAAAGAACTCAAAGGGGCCCTGAGATGCAGTGTGCATAGCTAATGACACCCACAGAAAGGCCAGAAGAAAGCATTGGGGAATAACTTCAAGGGGAACTGAGAAAGAGCACAGAGACAGAAGCCTTGACTCAAATGAACAGCAGCAAACAGACAGAGCCCTCAGCTACATGTAAAACTTCAGGTTTCAGTCGAGAAGATATTTATACTCACTTTTCTTTCATGTTTCCATTTCTAGGAGGGGAATTACATCAAAACTGTCTGCCTGAGCATGAGACCCTAGTCTCAGAGAAAAAAGTCCATGTGCTGTGTGAGGGTGTTAGAACACAGGCCTGACTTACAATAACAGACACACACACACACCGAGGTGGGAAGGCCTTTCCCTTCACACACAGAAGTGCAGATTTTCCCAGTGTACAATCAGCATTTCAATGGTCTTGCTGAAGGCTATTCTTCAACATGCACTCACATAATGAGAGCTACATTTGGCCCACAGAAATCCAGCATTACAGTAAGTGTGGGAAATTATGTGTGCTGGCACCAGCTTATTTTATATAATACCAGCACTTAAATCTCAGCCGTGGACGCTTCAGTGGGAGAAACGCTGAATCGAGCCAATCTAAAACGTGAACTATACGGCTTTTTTTTCTTCCCATCTATCATTTAGCAAAAACAAAGCTACACACCAGGATGCTGTTAACAGAAAATGCAGTCTTCACAGGAGATATCTGGTTAATATAAACACATGTATATTTACTGCTTCTTATTTCTGAACATTTAAACCTGCAGACCGTCTAAAACGGATTCCCAGTCAGACTTACCTGAGTCGCCGCTACACGACTCCTCCTGATGATACTTATTAAGTAAATGAGGGTGAATTAAAGAGAAGTTAGCAGAATTGTGGAGAAGACGAAGAAACTCACAAGAGGGAAGCGAGTGAACGGGCAAAGCAAAACACTGAAACTTCAGTGAAGCGACTGCATTGCTGATTTGTGCCTTTTTTGGGTTTACTTTTTGAGTTACACAAATAATCGCTGACTGTATTTGTAGATATTATCTCTGTAATCTTGCCACTGCGTGGAAATCACAGACTTAGCTGGGTGCATTTGTAGGCGCTGCAGCTGTATGGCTTCTCATAGGCCGCACTTACATAAATTGTAGACTGAAATATCACAGTATTACAATATTTATGTCCAATTTAAAATAATAAAGCTGACGATGAGCACATAAAACAATCTTCCGCTCCTCTTAGTCGCCTATGATTTACTGCAACTCCTTGATGAACCTTCTTCAGGGACTCTGTTAAAGATCAGGGTCACAGTAAAGCTCCTGAAGCTTCGTGTCCTCTAGTTTCACAGATCTGACTTGCTGACATACAAAAGAGAAACGTTAGCCACAGCTGGCCACGGCCACCACGTGAGCTGCACGGACACGTGTCACCAAAGCTGTTAAGATTCAAACAAATGCTAATCTGTGGGGAAAGCGTATTGAAACTGAAAATTTTAGTCAAATGATGAGCTCAGTACAGTTAGAAGCACTGACAGTTTACCTCACTATGTCAGAGCTGCACAGGTTTATCACCTGAAGAATAATACTGGTTAATACTGCCCCTGATGACTGACATCTGTATATTGGCAAATAAAATGGCACTGACCACGTCAGTGGCCGATATTTATGTGCTGTGGCCAAATGCTCAGACAGTGATATGAAAAGATTCAAGACATTAGCAGCTTTTGTCTTCTCCCTCAGGCAGTTTGTTTGTCGTCTCTCTTCTCCTTCCCCTCAGCTTCCAAACAGTTATCCTGGATGAGCCTGGGTCTGCTGGAGAAACCTTCCCCACCATGACCAAGTGCTGCACACAGGGCATGTCTCTCCAACACTGCAGGGTCTTTACCTCACACTATACAGAGGCCTGAGATGGCTTTTGTGAATTGGCACTTTCTATGCAAAGCTGAAACAGATATCTAGCAGCATTACCCCAGAATTGCACACTCAGCAATAACACGCACAGTTTCAGGTCACCAATCTGGCAATATTATGCATTTCGATCAGTTACATGCCTTTCAGAAAAACATCTAATGATGTTTCCTCCTGCTATAATAACTTCTGGGGGCTAACTGTCCACTGCGTCTCTGGTCTCAGAGATGTTGCAACTTGCAATCACTTCTCTGCAGCCTGACTTGCAGATATGCTTAGCTGCAACAGAGCCGACTCTGCTGCTGAGCAGTTTAAATCCTTTACTTAGTCCAGTGACACACACATAATACTGTTCGCCTATCAGAAACATGTTGGTGTCCGGGCAGTAAACAGAGGGCAGACGCAACAGACGCTGAACTCCTCGTTCCTTTTATGGCTCGCTGCTTGTGTGAGCTGAAATGGAGATCTAACATCAAATGCAACAGTGTGAACACTGTATCTTCTAGAAAGCTCTAAAGTCGACGCACTGGGCAACACTACAGTGGAGGGTACATGTTGAATAAATGTGATTTTATCGGCATTACCCTGCAAGAAACACTGCATACTGAATGATGTGGTGTTTTTGTTCCAGGCAATAGCCAGAGTCCTTTCTAAAGTAGTTAGGAGATCAACATCAAGCATTTAACACAAGCGACAGCACCAACAAGCCGCGATACACGCTAATACTAAACCGCAGTGTTTGTGTTAAGTAACGACAACAGACTTTACTTAAAAGTAATGTCACACCGTTCACTTTAACAATCAAGAGTGATAACTAAGATTTTACGAGTTTGTGCTAGTTCCAGTATTTAGACAGAGCCCGAACATAGCAAGAACATCCTTTACCTTGAAGCGTTTTTAGCCACCCGCAGCAGACGTCGCCTGCTTCCCATGCACGAAAGTGTGCTAGTCCCGCTACTATGAGAAAATAGCAGCTTTTCACACACTTCAGCCGAGTACATATATGTTACCCAAGAAAGCCTAGATCGGTTTCCACTTGAAAGCTAGCCAGCGTTAAGTTAGCTCGTTCCCATTGCCTCTTCGGTCCAGCCCAGGCAGCCGTGATACGTGTACACAAATGTCTGCGGAGCTGGGACCGACGGCGGCGGCCTACCGACTGTTTACACCGCACCGTGCACGCCCCGACCCGGCACAATACTGACACCAAGCGTCCCAACTGCGCAACTGCACTTCAAAGACTTCATTCATAAAGAGGAGATGGTCATTTCTTTACATTTATTTATAAGGAAGCAAGCTGGAATTCAGTTATCTTTTCATTCCCTGTGATCAGCTTATGTTAATAGGGTGATTAACTGTGACATGTCACCACAAAGCCATTACTGGCATTTAATTCAGCTGCACCTGTGGCCTTCACTACTTTTCTCTTTATGATTACTCTCAGTGGCAAAACAAACAAGTCAAACACAACTAAAGTGACACCTTAAACCTGTTTGCCAAGGAAGTTTTTCACATGATGGGAAATGTGCTGCTCAGAAGATGATTAGGGAATTAGTTCCGTTTCATTAATAGGTTTTATAAGCTGATTCTGTGTAAGAAGTTGTAACCTATTTTAAAAATATAGATATGACATTTTCAGAAACACAATACTTGTAAACAATTCTGTTATCAAAGGCTGTGCAGATAAACATGACAGATCTTTGTCTCAGTCCTGCTCAAATAATTACGTCATTTTAAAAAGAAAATCCTGCTTCAAAGTGTCAGAACACGATGCAGAATACATACATTCAGGAAACAGGATATAAAAAAGTGAACCTCTTTCTTACGCTCAAATTAGGCTTGTTCCTTTTGCCAAGGACACGATATCACCTCACTTCATGACAGTTTCTCAGCAGTTTGTAATTCACAATGAGCGCGTCTTTCAAAATAAAATCTGGAGGGAAAAATCTGAATAGTCAAAGAAAAGAGTTCCACACATGTTGTAGAGCTTACCTGAAATTCATTGCTGAGAGGAAAAAATACTTCTGTTAGATCAGACTGGAACACTTTGGTCCTTGTGAATTTCAGTTAAGCCATGTTATCTTCATTGCAAAGGCAGAATATAATACCATAAATCAGTCCAGAAAAACTTTGATTCAAACCTTCACAAACTACTTCAACGTATCGAGAAATAAGAAATGAAAAATATCTGTAACAGCCTCACTGAAAGCGCCGTCTCTATAGCTTTACGTAGCTCATAATGAAATAATCATTTGCTCTCATGAAAATGGGACTCGGCTGACTACCTGGAATCACATACCATACATTCACCAAACCTACTTTTCAGGTTTTAGGTGAGAGCAGTGACGCATGGCTTTTGTTGGCAGGCTGGACACGCCTCCCTTTATGGAAGTGGCTGAAAAGCAGCTCACATTGTAGGTTAAACTCGGCAACTCCACAGAGAATGCAGGCCTCACACTGTCAACAATCACACCCCAGCCCGTCAGGCATAAATATCTGCCTCGTTATGTCTGTACACCCAAATCATAGTGCTCACTGTCGAGGTGGATTATGACGAAACAGCTGCGTCACAGAGGCCTTAAAATAGATGAAGAAGTGGGCCGGCGTTTTAAGAATAGCTCTATAATATTTCACAGCAATATTCAGTGAAGGGCCAAATAATTGCACAGAAGGAGCATCAGGTATGAACTTGACCTCATCAGCTGAGTGTGACTCTGCTGGTGCTGTTTGCAGTCACACCGTCCTACCTGATCTTCATGATGGAGACATCGTTAATATCTACACCGCTGTGTCATTTTGGGGGTGACCACAACTCAGAGCGCACTGCCAAAGATGAGGACATGTCAAATAGTTTTTAGATTAAATGGATCATTCACCTAATTGCACAGAAAATAAATGGTTTGATTCCAGTTAATTCTCTTTTATTTATATAGGACCACATCATAACCACAGTCTCCTCGAGGCTCCACGGGCAAGCTTTCACTCAGACAGAGATAGGCTCTATTAGGACACAGTGCAGCTTTCTCCAGGATTTGTTTGCGGACTACTAATCAAAAGCAGCTTTAAACAGGTGGGTTTTCAGCCTCGATTTAAAGGAATTTAGTGTTTCGGCTGTTTTGCAGTTTTCTGGGAGTTTGTTCCAGATTAAAGGTGCATAAAATCT
>JAVDPK010003105.1:123649-142049 GCA_034780415.1 Cichlasoma orientale | reverse complement strand
CTCTGCAGTATTTTAGGGTCTTTACCTTACAATACAAAGCGCCTTGAGGCGACTGTTTGTTGTGATTTGGCGCTATATAAATAACATTGAATTGAACTGAATTCTAATTTTGTCCTATTTAAGTGATTTCTTCATTCAACAGGTGTGGCAGTAATCAGGCCGGGGTGTGGCAGTGACACTGGGGTAGGTTAGGACACCTGAGTTCTCTTTGTCCAATATTAAAATTTTTTTTGATGAACCTTTTACTGTACCTGTGACAAATATGCAAAAAAAATGAAGAAACGAGAACTACTTTTTCACAGTACTGTGAATGACTTCCTCTCGCAGTACCACAGTTCCTCTGTGGCACCCTAACGCTGAGGGATGTAAATACAATGAGCTCAAAGAGCCGAAAAATACTGATGAAAGCTGCTGTGATTATTATGTAGGAGTAAATGGATCCACGAACTCATTATAGTAATTACCACAGCTTTAAAGTCCAATAGAAAAATACATTTATTGCTTCACAGCTGCTGATAATATGCTAAAATTCAGATTCAGCAGCGCTGTGAAGTAAACAGTTGAATACCTGCAAACATGGAAATAAAGCAGAAATGAGATTTTCCTGCCTTGAAATAATGACGCGGGCAGGTCACCTCAGAACCAACAAGTGCTTTTTATGGGACTGATTCTGGAAAGGGTCTAAAAAAGTGTGTTTGCAGATGTGATGGTCTGATATAAGTAAATACAGAGATCTTCTAATTCATGCTTGCGGTACTCGATTAGCAGGAGAACACGCCTGCAAGAGGAATACAAATAAGCTCTAAACTGAGTCGTATCACTGAGTGCATCATTAAAGCAATTGCTTCTAAATAGGTGCTCAGTAATTAACAGTAAATGGTGTTTGTGGGCTGCTGTGTGAAACATTTAGAGTGACTCCAGACTCATTACTGCGTCTTTTGATTTTCTTTTTAATCCCCTGGCTGATAAAACACTCGCTCAGATCTATAATGGCATTTTTCCAACTGGAGAACATTAGTGAACAAAAACAGACTTTTTAGCACGTCCTTCTCTATTAATGCTTCGTGCAGTCCGTGCTTGGCAGTGATGGACAGCCCCTGCTTCCACCCTCTGCCCCTTTCAGATCCAATTTATTTATTGGCATAAGTCTCTCTATCTCTGTCCCGCTCTTCTTTTTCCTTTCTGTAGCACTCTGCCATCCATCTTCTTTCTTTTGACCTATCAATGATAGTTTAATAGCAGTTGTAAGACAATTTAACAATGTAATAAAAGGCAAATATGTGAGATGAGTTCAGCACTGGAAAGTAGATTACACTGTATTTATCATTCTTATCTCTTTCCAAATGGCTTTGCCATCTATTTTCTGCTCTCACCACCACAGATAATGCAGAACTTCAGCTTTCAGGCAGCCTCCATATGTCGCTGTCTAATCTCATTTCCCTCCATGCAGCGACCTTTAATCCTCCCGTTATTAGCAACAAAGGAGCGGACGACGCCTGAGCATTTTTAAGCCACTTGTTGTCCGTGCGTCATGCTACAAACACACAACTGGACCATTATTGTGTTGTCAAGTTGCAGCCAGCACGCACATGGAGAAACATTAGCACTGATTTGGAGCCAATTTTTTCCTTCAGCTGACAAAAGCAGCAAACGCTCTCACTGCTCTTTGGTTTCCCACCAACTGTCACTACAGATTCAGACGTTCCATCCTGCTCACCGGCTGGATGCTAACAGCGTCTTTCTGCAGTTTGGAGCTTTTTTATTGTGATTTTGCTCATGTTTCACAGAGAGGGGCTGAAAAACACAAGAAACACAAAGTGAGTATCTGAAGGGCTGGAAAACAGTAAACTGGGCCGACCTTTTGACCTTGTGTCTGAGAGACAGCAGTGCTGATGTGATTTGGGCTGTCAGTGATGGTAATACGAAGTGATCTTTTTACAGTGGGGGCGGGGCATGGTGTGAAATGACTTAAATATGACATCGCATGCAAGAAGTTGTTAAAAGCGGCCTTTTGTCTGCATCTGCTGTCGGTTAATGAAGCAGAAACACAGGAAAGGAAGTTAAAGCTGCTGAAGCAGCTCAGTTACCCACTCACACAGAGAGGAGTGAGAACAGAAAGAGTCAATAATGCATTTAACAATAAAAAAATAACAGAACAAAACCTTCAAACTGCTGGAGCGGCGCTTGTTTGTGCATTTGTAGCTATAATTTACAGACGTCCTCTGAACCTCTCGCTCATAAAGTTACTGAAAAGAGGACAGCTGTAATGGTGTGTGTGTGTGTGTGTGTGGGGGGGGGGGGGGCGCATATGTGTGTGTGTGTTGAATGATTGCGCCTGTTAAAAATGTGGCAGTGCAGATCGGGCAGATTATGGCTCGGAGCTCTCTCAGCCAAACGATCCAACACTACAGGGTGAAATCATTTGTAACAATAAACCACAGAGACAGTAAATAAAATTTGATAAAGCGTGTCCAGTTATCTTTGTGCAGTTTTACGCCATCAGAATGATATTTTGTAAAGGTTCACACCTCCGCGGGATTATATGAGTAGTTTTAATCTTTAAATTGGACACTGAGAAATTCATCACATTATTAGTGAAATTTGTAAAGTTCAAGGTAAAGACCCAGGAAGAACTCCCTTTTACCAGGAAGCAGACTCAGGGAGGGGCTGAGCAGAGGAAGAGAAAAAAGAGGCGCACAGAGACACAAGGACCAAACAAGCTACAGCAGAGAGACGATAACAGTTGATGACGTGGTGGCAATGAAGTGAGCGTTCACCTGATGCAGCCCTACCTGTAAGCTATGATCACAAAGGAAAGTTTGGAACCTAATCTCAAAAATAGGGATGGTGTCTGTCTCCTGAATCAGGAATCATGGCTCCCATTCTACTCTTAGAAACTCAAAGTCAGCCTGCAGTCTGAGACCAAAGTGGACAGAAATAATTCCAGTGGGCATACAGTGACCTGTGACTTTAATACAAGATGTAGCGTGGTGGGTGGAGAGGCGCGGGGCTCCTCCTCCTTCCTCGGCCTCGGTTTTGGGTGAAAACAGTCCTGCTGTGGCCGGAGACCCTGATGAGAGCGGTGGGACTGAAGCTGCACATTAAAGTTATCACCTTTTCAAACCGACCATCAGAAACAGTTTTCCCTCAGCTATAAATGTTCTATGTTTGACAATTCGATGCTGATCCATCATCACTGCCTGCTTTCATTTGATCCATTGTTAATATGAAAATAATGGAGTGTAGCAGTATTTTTGTGATGAATGAAGCTAAATTTATTATTGCAGGAACTTTCTGCAAAGCGCTGCAGTTCACAGAATGATCATTAAACCATATCGCTAACATCAGAGGGATTGTGGCCTCATTCATTCTTTGAGACTTTAAAATCATCTGTCATTCTTTCTGCCGCAGCACCTGCTGCCGCGGCCCCCACGCGTCTAATTCTACACTTCCCGAATGTGTCCGACTGATAAAGTTTAAGAAATGGCGCACAAATCACGGTTGAAGCGCCCCGACGAAAAGAGGAACTCTATTTAGCGCTTGCTGCTCGAATATGATCGTTGCTGCTTTGTCTATTGATTGATGTGCTTACAAATCTGACCGTGCAGAACCACAGCAAATTTAACAGCAGCAACCACACAAGTGCTGCGTGCACCTCCCATCAGTTCTTCTGTAGGTGAAATTCATCAACAGCAGGAACATTACGGAAACATCACTCCATGGGGAAAACAGAGAGGCGGGCGGCCTTTTTCGAATCGATATTTTGCGGCTTTTATTTCAAACATGGCTGATGCTTTTCTGTGCACTGCATCGTGTATTGACCCTTTGCTAGCTGAGAGAGTTACACAAACACGACTAATGAGCCCATATTGATTGTGGCTGCTGTGACAGCTATTAATTAGAGACTGACTGGGAGCTGTGGCCATATGCTGAGGTGGGTGGAAAGAAACAGTCTGTCTTCATCTGGTTGAACTCCTTCCTGCAAACCAGCCCACGGCTCTGTTAAAGCACTTCTGTATTTAGCCGTGAAGGCTTCATGAGCATCACATTCAAAGAGTGGAGGACATGCTGTACTATTACAAAGGGTCACCTGCTGTTGATCCGTTGAAGCAGAGAGGAGATTTAAGCTGATCATGAGCACCCCATCACTGCTCTGACACTTGGTTTTTGCAGCCTGCACACTATTCATCCATTATGCATGATTATAAAGCTATCCCTGAGAGGCTGCTGTTTAATGGGCTTCTGTGCAGAGATGAGAAAGACATGAGAGGAGAGAAACAAAAGATGGAGAGGGCTGGAGGATTCATTTGCCTAATATCACTGGCAAATAGAAAAGCAGGACAACACTGTGCACAGAAAGAGAGATGCAGGTAAAATCAAGGCGCACGAGAAACAGGCCGGCCAAGCTTCTCCACTTCTTCTCTCTGAGGACAGAAGGATGCCACACTGTCTGCACAGACACTATGAAGATCTGACTCATCACTGTACAGACAGCAGACAGCCTCACACACACACACACACACACACATACCACCTCCAACCTCCACACATACACAAACACGCATTTTCACACTGAGCAACGATAGTGTGAGTATTACTTTATCAGCAGTTGCTTCCTCTGTGTGAAGTTAGACGTCTAGCTCTGTAACATCAGGTGCATTTCCTTTGCAGCGATGCAAACTCTGCAACGCCTTCCTGTCAGGAAAATCTGCCCACTTCTCAAATCTTTTGTGATGTACGAAAAAGATTTGATGCTGAAGTCACAACATGCTATATCGAAACTATAAAACCTATTAAATAATCACTGAAATCAAACCGTCTGTTAGCCCAGCTTAAATGTTCATACACGCTCAGCTCACGAATGAAATGCTTCACGCGCACAAAACTCCATTTCCATTCTTTCTGATGAATTTCTACTAATAAATAGGATTTAACTACTCATATAAAACTTGAGTCGCTTTAAATGACACAGTTATTAATAGAGCTGGCCCAGCAGTGCAGTGTTTGGCACTGTCACCTCACAGCAAGAGGGTCCCGGGTTCAGATCTAATGTGTGGGTCCTCTCTGGGCACACCGGCTTCCTCCCACAGTCCTGAGACATGCGTGTTAAGGTAGCTGGCGACTCTAAATTGGTTGGAGGTGTGAATGTGCAATAGACTGTCCAGGTGTACCCCGCCCCTCACTCCATGATAGCTGGGATAGGCTCCAGTCCCCCCCAGTGACCCTAAATTGGGTAAGCAGTTAAGAAGATGGATGGATGGATGGATGGATGGATGGATGGGTTATTCCTAATACTCTTATAGTTATTTAAAAAATGCTGAGGCTTGCAATAAAAAAAAGAAAATTTACTATTTCAAACACAAAACCAGAAATTTTAAATTTCCTGCCTCTTGAATTTAAAGGTCACGATGTTAATATCAGCAGCGTGCCACGTTTTAAATGATCACTAAATGTTTTTACCAGTTTGACCTTAAGGCTGCGTGTGTGACGCACCTCTTCAGTGACACACAGACACGTTATTTGATGCACATTTTATCTGCGCCGGAACAAGGCCAAAATTTCCGGCTTACTGGGCCGATCGGTATTTCACTAGTTCAGTGGAAATAGCTTCTCTCAGAGGATGACTGAATGACACTTCTTAAGTCGTCACTGGAAGGCCAGAGTGGCCTAGAAAACTGAGCGATACTGGTGGCTGTCCCTTGAGACTGGCTGTCTCTTCCTTCCTTCACAGCGCTTGACAGTTTTGTTTCGAGCATGCATGGGTACGACAGGAAGCGTGCACCAGCAGCTGCTGAGATAAAGCAGCCCATCCAACATTAGAGAAGCAAATGTCTTAAATTAGAAAGAAAAAGTGCGATTACAACAGAAGAAGTGCAAAGTGAAGCACTGAAGCATCTTCAGCCTGCTGGAAAACGTGCTGAAGTTGACTCTCCACCCGTCTTCCTGAGACCTCCACCTGTCCTTGAGGGGCTTCCCCAGTTTAATTTTACTTTTGAACAATGTCTCTGTGGACTTCACCTAATTTCACTCACAGAGAATGATTACATAATGTTCTTTAAAAGCTTCTAAAATAAGGAGCACTATTATATCAGGTAGAAATCTATAACTTTATATTGAAACCTTTGCAGAGTTCGGTCCAGCTGAATGAAGGTAAAGCAGCCTTTAATATATGGCGACTCCTCCAGATATGCCACATTAGATTTATGTGCCATATTTGAATGGCTTAAATAATCAAAGGTAATCTTAAACTTTAAAAAAAAGGCTATTTTGAATGGATGACAACCAGCTACCAGCATCATGGAAGTGGTTGCTACAGTAACGGGGATCAGGAGGATGGTTGAGTCCTGTCGAGCCGTCGTGCATCAAGTGACTTTATGACTCACTGTGAGAAGCCCACGCATTATTCTGCAAATTACCGTCAAATCCACGTGAGAAATGTGAAGGTTAAATAATAAATATTTAAGTCATCGAGCGCAGCGCTCACACGGGCTCCCCGTAGCATCCGAGCGCATGCAAACGTACATCGACAGATTTCTAATTGGACTTCAGACCAGAGTGAAGATGGATTTCCCTTACCTGGATGTACACAGGCTTCCTGAAGAACCCCCATGGAAACAGACCTCTTGCCATGGCAAACGCCGAACATCTCACAGCAGCTGCTGAAGCAATAAATTCGGCGTGCACTTCACATTCGTATCAGGCAACGCCTGTTGGAGTGACCCTGGAAAATTTCCAGATATAAATCATCATTATTAGTGTCGGCAGATGCGCGTTCGGGCGCCGGGAGAAGGAGCGGACTGAGCTGCGCCGCTCACTGCAGCGAAGTCAGACTCATGTTGGTTTATGAGCACTTCTGGGGGCGTTTTGGCCAATTACAAGAAAGAGGATGCGCACCGGTTTCTAACCTTACTGCGTTTCCTCGACAAAGGAGGGCCATTTGGTTACGTTCCTGTTCTGTTTTTGCAAATCAGGCCATGCGACAGATAATCTAAGCTTTTTTATTTAATGCGAATGCAGCGCACAGAATAATCCTTCTATTTAATGTGTTTAATGTAAGGGTAAATCTTTCATACCCCTGACAGCACAAACCCAGCTTCTACTGAATGCTGATTTTCTACTTCTGCCATTTTCTTCTTTCATTAATAGACTCATTAACTGGAATGCTTTGTGTCATCAGGCCTGCTTGCTTTACTGCTTGGGATGAAAGAAAATAATACATGGAGCGGTCATTAGGACGATGCTTATATGTGTGTAAGTGCATTTCTGTACCTGCAGAAAGCCTTAATATATGTGTGCATCCTTTCATTGGTGTGTAACGATGCAAAGCTCAATTTTAAGACTTAAAAGAGAACGAAATCAGTCAAACAACAGATCAGTTTGGCCATAGTTTTTTCAAAGTAAAGTACAATGTGAAATATTTAGCTCAGTAATAATAAAGGCTTAATAAATAACATCAGTCTCGTAGATAAAGTTTATTATCTGGTTATTATGTGGTTACTTAGTTCAAACACTTCTGAGCTTTTACAATTTGCAAATGGAAATGAAAATAAGCCAAATGATTCCTTTAAGTGGGTGACATATCGGTCCTGTTTCTGTGTCCATCTTTTTAAGTGGTCATTCTCAGCCTCTCCGGCTATTCACATGCAGCATGTCTTTAAGCTAAGGCATTAGAAACTTAGGGTGTACCAAGACACCAAATATTTAAATGCTTCAGAAAATAATCACTAAGATATCAGTGTGGACGTTAAGTTTAGGATCCGGCTTCGCTAACCCTCCAAACATCGCTGCTTTTTTGTTTTCCAACTTCCAACATTATAGCACCGCTTTACATTATAGTTCTTTAAGCTACTTTAGTCAGGGCGTAGTATGCCATCTTTAGGTGGAAACCTCTCCCCTCAGCCCCAACCGGTCGCAGCAGATGACTGCCCCTCCCCGAGCCTGGTTCTGCTGGAGGTTTCTTCCTGTTAAAAGGGAGTTTTTCCTTCCCACTGTCGCCAAGTGCTTGCTCATAGGGGGTCATTGTGACTGTTGGGTTTTCTCTGTATTACTGTAGAGCCTTTACCTACAATATAAAGCACCTTGAGGCGACTGTTTGTTGTGATTTGGCGCTATATAAATAAAATTGAATCAAATTTTCCCTCTCAGTGGTGTGACTGACTAAGCAGCAGCTGATGCCATTAATTCTTTCATTGATAACATGACCTACAAGCTTTGTTTCATGAGCTAAAGGAACCTTTAAAAATGAGATGACCTATACAGGGGAGGAAAAAACTTTCAGGGCAGAGTTTTAATAATTTGATTGGTAAAAACAAAACAGAACAAAAAAAAAAAAAGAGCAACACACAATGCACAAAAATGGAAAATAATTCCTGGCAGACTCACAGTCTCCCCGGAGAAAGAGACAGTTCCCCGGTGATGCTCCTTAGGGATCAGTCTCAGAGCTCAGAGGGAGGCTTGTATCAGCAGAGGAGAGGATGGAGAGGAAATGCTGGAGTAGGATCATGGACCAAAACATCCTTGTTTTGATCCACATTTCATAAGATTTGGCACATACGCTGCATTTTCTTATACTGAAAACATTTTAAAGCAGTGGAGTTGCATTAACAGGTGCAGAGCACAAAGATCCCTCTGTACCTTACTTTGCAGTGAGATGAGAGTTCTGTTTCTGGGATCTAGTAAAGAGGTACTGTAAATCTGGATCTCCAGGGAGTGCCCCAGCAAAAGGTAATGGACACTCAGTTAAATGGCACATTAGCAGGTGCGGCACAGGCATTATCATCCATCAAAACAGACAGCCGTCTTACATTTTTGTGATTGTATTTCATGAAAAAACAAAAGCGTTGCAGAGCATGAAACAACACAACAGTGGGACAGACACGGCAGGTGTAATGGCACAAGAACCGCTAGCTGGATTCTTCACAGAAACATTCGATTTCTTTGCAGCTCCACAGTTTATGTTAGCTGTGTAATTCTGGGTGTGTAATGTGATTTCCAGGTCTGGCCAATAAAAGGTCTCGTGACTGAAACTGCTGCAGCATTTAATGTTAATGAATCCAGCTGTGCAGTGTGAAATGAAACATAACAGTGGTGTGAAAGTATTCTTATCTCTGATGGGTTCTCCATCAGAGACCGTAGGGAGCTACGGACGGCCCGTCCACCTGCAGTGATGGAAGCAGCGTACAGCCGGCCTGTGGGCTGTTGGTGGTCCGTCTGAGGGGAAAAACATAGAAAGAGCTGAAGTGAAATGGAGCACTAAAAACAGTGAAACGTCAACAATAAAGAATGTCCTCGGAGTAGAACCACTGCTCCTCAAGAAGCCAGCTGAGGTGGTTCCAGTCTGGTTAGCTCCCTTTGGAGATGTTGCTCCTGGGAGGAGATGCTGAGGTAGGCCTGAAATACATCTCATCTGCCCCGGGAATGTCTCAGGATCCTCCGGGAGGAGCTGGAAATCATCGCTGGGGAGAGCGACATCTGGAATACCCTGCTTAAGTTCACATGTCTTATCATTCTTAAGTAAAGCGCACTCAAACAAATTTCTATAACCTGCCTCTCACAAGTTCACATTACACCATTTTTTTTAAAACGGTGCTTCAGTGACTCAAACACAACCTTTCAGAAGGAAAAACATCTGCATTTCACACATAAATGTAACTTATCGTCCATCCTTTACTGACAACAATAATTCAATAATTCACGTTCAGGTTGTCAGCTCACACCTGCTCTTTACCTCTTCATTCCCTTAACATCCATCAAAGTCTAACAGGACACCCAAACATCCACCAGACCGCCGCTAATCCTCCACATCAGCATTCAGTGATTATTGTGGTTATCATGAACAGTGTCAGTGCACCTTTAATGGGGAATATTTCTTTATAAATAGCTGCATTGCTGAGAGAGAGAGCAGACAAACTCTTCAGAAATGACTGTTGTGAGTCTTCCCCCTCATGGTGAGAGTTTTGCATTACAGGATAAATTCAAACAACAGGAGCATTCGGAGTGAAAACAGTTTTATTCAGGAAACTTTCAGGAGCTTAAAATATGAAAAATAAAGGCCTCGTTTTTAAAATCCTCTTCTTCTTTTTTCTTTAAAAACAGCAAAAACATTAACGTGAAGTCTGTAATGGATAAAAAGCTAAAAAAAGAAAGCCTTGCTCCTTCATCTGCATGAGTCACGCTGGATGCTCTTCATCACCATCGACAGACTCACTGGACTTTACTTTGAGTTCATCTCACAAAACCTGCCCTGCTGCTGCATCCACAGAGCTCTGCGTGAGCTTTCAACCGCACTCGACAAATTAATCATTTGTCTCTTATACCAAGCTGTTTCAGCATTTGACAGCCTGTAAAATATTTTCATCTTTTTTGGATTTGTTTTGATATTTAGAACAAATACAGCAAGTTTAACCTTATTATCAGACGTGACACTGAAACTGTAAATGAAACAAGAATGCAAAGATCTGCAGATCTCAGAACCCCATATTTTTTATTCCTAATAGAAAATGTAAACATATCAAATGTTCAAACTTGAATGGACCATTTAAAGAAAAACATTGTGATGGTTGTGGGTTTGTGACCATAGAGGACTCTAGCTGCTCTACAGTCCCGGGTCTCCTTACTTATATTTCATGATGCTACAAATGTTTCCAGTTGGTGAAGTCTGGACTGCCGGCCAGTTCAGCTGCAGTTTACCACCAAATTCCTGACAAATCCAAGGCCTTCCCTTTAAAAGATGTTGTCTGGATGGGAGCATGTGCAGCTCTAAAACCTGTATACACCTACAGTGATTTCTCGAAGTGTTACTGAGTCCATTTAATGATTTCCATGATGCAATCATACCTGTTTTTAATGCAGTGCTGCCTGAGAACTGAAAATCCAATACTAATTTTATCCTTTGCACACAGAGATTTCTCCACATTCATGGATGTTATGTACTGTAGATGATGAGACTTTTTTTTTTTCATAATTGATGAACTGGGTGGCTGTGGCTCAGGAGGTAGAGCCGGTCGTCTACTAATCAGAAGGTTGGTGGTTCAATTCCTGGCTGCTCCAGCCTGTGTGCCAACGTATCCTTGGGCAGGATACTGACCCCCAAGTTGCTCTCTGATCCAACTGTCGGAGTGTAACTGTTAGATAGAAAACACTTTGAAATAAAAACAAAACAGTGCTTGTATGAGGTGTGTGTATAAGCGCTTTTAGTGCTCAGCTAGAATAGAAAAGCACTCTATAAGAACCAGTCCGTTTATTCTCAGATGGTTCCACGATTTGCAGACTGGTAAAGCTCTGCCCATCTTTACATCTGAGAAGCTCTGCCTCTCTAAGATGCTCTTTTTTTTTTATATCCAGTCATGTTACTGATGTGTTGTCAGTGAGTCTGATCACTTGCAGTTGTTTCTTTTTAGTGTCACTTACTTTTCCAGCCTTTCGTTGTCCCGGCTTTCTGAGACATGTTGCTGCCATTAAATGTCATATATGTTCTCAGTTTAAACGTTTGATATGTTTTCTATGATCTGCTGTGACTGAAATGTATGTTTATGCAATTGTTTTCTGTTTTTATGTACATTTTACACAGCGTTTTTGGAATTATGGTTCTATTATTAAATGACTAGTTTTTAAGCTTTTTTTCTGGCCTACTCACACACAGGAACGTAATCAGTCACTAACTATAAAAGGAGGCTCCAGGCTGAATGTTACCAAACAAGGTCCACACTGTCTATGAATCATATTGATGGACTTCATGGTGTAATTTCTCAACATTCACCAAATATACTTTCTTAAGTTAAGGGGTGGAGACTGCATTATAGAGTATCTTAATCTCGCTTCTCATCTTATACTTCAGTTTGATTCAGTTTTATTTGTTTAGCACAAAATCACAACAAAGGTCGCCTGTTGGTTGCCCTAAATTCTAAAAAAAAAAAAAAAAAAAAAAAAGGCATTCTATTCTAAAGTGACCTCACCAGAAAAACCCACCTCAGAGTTGGAGAACCACTGCTTTAAATTGATTAACTGTTTGCTGAGATTCTAGTAAAGAAGCTCACTGTGAGAGACGTGCTTTATTCTCATTGGCACAATAAAATCCTGCACATTGTGGAATTTTTGGGTAAATTGAATATTAACCTTAATCATTGCAACAAACCCTCCATTCACCTCCTCAGTCCATCATGAGTAACATGAGATTTTCAGCCTGCAGCGTGACCTCTCACACATGGTTTAATCATTCAGTATTTAGCAGGTTGGCATATTTGAGAGTTCCCTCAGATTATTTTATACAAAACATTTGGAAAATTATTTATGGAATGGCATTTATAGAAACATGCTGGTCTAGCTTAAAATTACATAACAGATGGTGCGCTGCTGTGACTGAGTTTTATGTAAATGTGATGACTAATGTTTCCAAGCTGCATCTGCATGTGAAATGGAACAGCGAGACAGAGCGACCTGTCTATAGCTCAGCTTCTCCCTCTGATGGGGATATTTTTTAGAATGCAACTCAGAACAAATGGGATTGTTGGGGCAGATTTAGGAGGCTAAATATGGCAGATTAGCAAATACAAAGTCATGATTATGGGATTCATCCATCCATCCATTTTCTTCCCCTTATCCATTTCTGGGTCACACTGGGCAGGGCTAACACACAGTCACTGTTTGGACACATTTCTTTCAAGTGGTGATGATTGGTCTCATGGAAATCAAAATGTGTAGTTCCACCACTTAAAAAAAAAAGAAGAAAAAAGAAAAAAGGGCTGAGATGTTGGTGGTAGTCTTCACCTGGTGGCCAAAAGCATTTATTGCTCTGCAGTTAGAGAAGAGCAGCAGCTTCAGCGAGTACCGCGGGGCTCAGCTGAAGCTGAAGGTGTCAGAGATGGCTGGGTGGCAGGCAGAGCCGGACCCCAGTGCAGCACGCGTGGAGACAAAATAAGCTTGAAGCATAATTTTTAATGCTTGAATTCACAAAATACAAAATCCCAAAGTCAAGGCGAATATCCAGAAACACTAAAGGGGAAAGACACAAGAAAGGGTACACAGCTACATCAGAGCTAATGACGACACAGCTGTGAACTAAAGCATACTGAAACCTTAAATACAAACACACACCAGGTGATCAGGGAAACAGAGACAGCTGGGGAGGACGAGGCACAGGTGAACAAAATGACGCCAACGAGACACAGGAAGCAAAACTAAACACAAAGCACACGGGACAAGGAATCGTCAAAATAAAACAGGAAGTGAACAAACATAACATAACATAACATAACATAACATGACATGACATGACATGACATAACATAACATAACATAACATAACATAACATAACATAACATAACATAACATAACGCAGACTAGACATGGGAGGGAAAACACAGACACCTGAACACAAGAACACAGGGAAACCAGAATGAAATACAAATTACTTTAATAACTATAACCAACAACAACAGAATACAAACTACAATAAACCGAGAATCTAAACTATAAGAAAAATTAGTAAACGCAACCAGAGATAAAACAAAAACAGAACTTCACCAAAAGAACACCGACCCAGGACCATGAAGGACTTCAAGAGACAACAGGAAACAGCACACGGTCAGGCTTGTGGCCGGTGAGCTGCAGGATCCGACTCAAGTGTGAGTCTGTGTTTGAAAAGTTTCAGGAGCACAGGGGCTCATTGTTGATCGCAGTAAGTCAGCTTTATTCACTGACATTTTACCACACTGACCTTTTATGAGTCACTTGTCTAACTCGATTGGCCCGAAGGAAGAAGTGTTTTTTTTTAACTCGCAGAAAAACAGTTTCTATTTTTCCTGTTTCAGAGTGGCACTGCTTTCCTTTCAAATAAATATAAATGAGACTATAATACAGCAAAGTCTTATTATTGGAGTCTATTGTTTTATCACTTTGTAACTGAGTCACGCGGGAAAATAAAATTAAATTAGAAAACAAAACACCTGAAACGCAGTCAGAATCTTGGATTAGTTCATATCTAATATTTGCATCTAATGGAGAATTATTCATGAAAACACTGTTTTTGGAAAGCATGTCTGCCTTACATTACAGCAGCTGGTGCTTCATAAGTTGGTTTGTTTTTAAAACGAAATCTTTTGTGAGTGTTTCTGCAGAAAGCCGGTCGGGAGGAAACCGTCGACTTTAGAGAAAGTCGTACTGCAAACGAAGAAAAGGAGCCATGGAAAGCCTGAGAGGAAGAGAAGTCATGCAGTGGCAAAGTAATAAAAGCCCAGGACGATAAAACTTTTACACGCTATATTGATTATGAAGCTGCCTGCATTATTCTATAATCAGTAGCTACTGATTAGCTCTGCTTGATACCACAGAAATGTGCACATTTCCTCAGCTGCTTTCTCCCAGCACAGCCCAACATCAGTCACTTAAAGGCCAAATCTGCTCTGGGCAGGAAGAAAACGCGGTCTTGTTGGAGGTTCTGTTAAGAATAAATTCAGGACGTTGAGGGTGCAGACAGTGATGCCAAATCGATGCTGGAGGTAAAGTTCATTAGCACAGAGACGAGTGACGTGTCAGTGAAACTGAAGCTTTTAATGTTTCAACCATCAAAATCCATTTTCTAAGATTACAATAATGAACACGAGATTAATGATAATAATAGATCAGTAACTGCTCTGTGATCTGTTTTTTGCACTGACTGCAGAAGGTGTTGTTTATAAAGCTGATGGGTAAAATGAACAAATCAATCAGTTTCATGGATTCGATGTGCAAAGCGTCACTATTTACTGCCATCTTCTGACATTCTGGGAAATCCTCTGATTCTCTCTGAGAAGTAGATGATCAATACAACACTCGAGCCTTTCCATTAAATATAAAGCTTATTTCAGGAGAATCCAGACTCAGTGGGAAACCTCTGTCACAACAATCTGATTATATACAAGAAACCCCCTAAAGGATGAGATTGTTTTAAATAGCTATTGAAAGAAGGCGGTGTAAGAGACTTTTTCTGTGAGTGAATGAGGCTTCTATATGCTTATAATTACATGCAAAGTAAAAGTCCATTTCTCTCCCTGCAGGTACAGACTACAAGGACACACCTGCTATGGAAGTGTAATTATGTGCACTTTTCTGAGGACCATAAATGATTCACATGCAGTGAGCGTCACCTCAGGAAGATCAGGAGACGTTCTGTGTTTAGTGAGATACAAACAGAAACGAGGTCAAATATTTATTTTACTCTGTAGCTTTTTTTTTTTTTGTCCCATCACGTTATTTATTTACGTCAAATGGAAAACATTTAATATTTTCTCATAATTCTGTATCTTTGTTGTGCATGGGCAGCATGGTGGTGCACTGTGCCTGTTGGGTTTCTCTGGATGCTCTAGTTTCCTCTTACAGTCCAAGGATCTGCACGTCAGGTGACCAACCAGCTTAGCTGGTCATTGGCTGCAGGTGCACAGGTGAGATCTGAGCTAAAGCTCTGAGGGGTTAGTAAGAGCAGAAAACCAATACACAAACAGCGCTTTCCAAATGTATGAAGGAATGAGAATAATAAAATGAGCAGGAACTGCCCGAGTCTCATTGTGCCTGATTTTCTCGCTATAGTGTTTCATGGAGGCGTGCAGTAGCAGATCCCAGGCTTACATGATATATTATTACCAGCATTTTGCTGTCACCTAATGATAACAGTCTAACAGCTATTCTTCAGTAAAGAAATATATTTTAGTTGTTTTAGCTCATTAAAAAGCTTTGAGTAAGCATCGAGCTGTTTTTCTTTCTTTGGAGCCAGTCTGGTGACCTGCAGTTTGTGGTGGGTACTGAGAGACGTCTGTTTTCAGATGACTTCTGGGTATTGCTGAGGTTTTGGCCTATAAATAGCCAAATAGGACCAGCAGTGCCTTTAAACTGCAAACAAAGCAGTCCTTTATGCTCTTCCACTGCAGAAAGAGGAGTTTATGCTTTTCAGAGGCTTCAAAGGCAGACCTTCATTGGAGTTTTGTAGGCATCCTTGCGTCCTGTCCTCATTGCAGTCGCTGGCTGTTAAGTTATCTTCATTGTCTCTGTGTTTCAGGTTTTTCAGTCCTCAGCATGAGTAAGTGTCACAGTGAACTGACTCAGAGGGAGCAGGAGATGCTGAAAATTCGGCGGGACAGCGACACAAAGGCGGCCGAACTCGTCAAGATGGAGAGGATGCTGCAGCAGACCAAGAACCTGCTGGACAAGAAGACAGAGTCCGGTTCGAAGAGCTTGGGATACCAGGAGAACATGGGTGAGCGCCACAAACAACTTCTGACTTTATATTTCACTCGTAAAAATGCTTGTTGCTGACTGTAAGCTGTGGTGCTTGGTACAGTGGAGGACCTGGAGGAAAAGGTGCGCTCCAGCAGGCGGTACCGGAGAAACTCCCTCCATCACACGCAGATGCTGGAGAGCCAGATGAAAACGGTGAAAGGCGAGCTGGTGGGCACGCTGGACCACCTTCAGGAGCTGAGGAACGTCCTACGGCGTTCGCAGCAGAAGGCAGAAGAGCGCAAAGCTGCAATGGAGAAGCTGGCAGCAGGGCTCAGGTGAACAACCTTTGACCCCGGTAATCCTGAAATCCTGTCCGAAAGGCGGTGCAGAATTTACGTCCAGCACCCAGCCAGCAGTGAAACGGCAGAAGAAGAGACGGCTCTCACAGTTTTCCATCTCTGCAGTGAGGCTGTAATCTTCATCATTCGGACTTGACAATGATTCGACTGTTCTTCATTTTTACATTAATATCAGTAAGTTTAAAGTATCTGCTTCTTTGTGCCTTCTGAAAATAATCCAAAGATGATTAACCACTGCTGCTTATACCACAGAGGGAAAATACATACATATATATATATATATATATATATGGAGTATTTGTGTCCTAGGAGTACATCCTGATAAACGTTCACTGTGGGTTGTTGGTGACCTCCACAATCATATGTTCATCTTTTTATGAAAGTGATATAAAAATTATATTCATGTTACTTCTTCTTTAAATCTCAGATGCCTGTTAATGAATAATATTTCAGTTTAGTTTAAATCTGAGTTTTATTTTATTAATATGTCAGGGTGGTATTACTGAATTCTTCAGAGCGTATTCAAATGTATGAACTGCTACTACATGTAATTATCGCAAGTCTTTACCTCACAATATCTTGAGACGACTGTTGTGATTTGGCGCTATATAAATAAAACTGAGTTGCATTGCATACATGCTGGTCTTTGAATAGTGTGGGGAAAATCTGTTGATACTTTTATTGTGCACAAATATAGATTTATGCAGTTTAACTGAACATTTTGCCACAGACGGTCTGAAGAGTTTTAGGAGTGACCGCGCTGTCTTATTAACAGAGAAGTTTCCAGTGTTTCCAGTACGCCCTCTGGGATCAATAAGCTGCTTCTGTCTGTTTCCTGTGGTGAGTCATCTGGAAACTGTATTTGTATCTTCCCTGTGGCTGGGATGTTTGCTCATTTAGTGCAGCTTGTTTCACAAAGGGTCACATGCTGTGAGGCTGAGGGGGGATTTCATCTGCTGGTTTCTGATGCTGACTGATGCTTTCTGCTTCATCGTAGCATCCTCCATACATTTCTAGGTTATGATTCTGATATTATGGATGTTATATAAACACACGTGTCTTTAGGCAAAAATTTTATGATCACTCGGGAAGGAATCAAGACCACATGGGGCCATAACAAATACACAGATCATCACACAATGTTCCTGATGGATGAAGTTTTCAAAAGGAATTAAAAAGAACTGAACGGTTTTCTGTTATTTCTCCCTTTAAACTAGAGCACGTCTGTTTGAGACACATACAGCAACGAGCCCCCAGGGGGCACTGGAGACATCTCAGGACAAAAGCAAGCTGCATGGTTCTTCCTCTCCTGCCTTCTGTCATCTATTTGATGCATTTAGCGAAGTTCAGATAAGCTTTTGTTCAAAACAAAATAATAATAAACTGCTTACTATTGTAAAGATTATTCTCAGCCTGTGGCACAACATTCACTTCCTCCATCCACATGCTGAAGTATCCCTAAAGTAGACTTATTATGCTTTCCTATAGAGTGCCTCACAGCACAGAAACAGCACTAGTGAAGGTTACAGGTGGACTCATCGTTGTGCTTGTTTTGGTAGACCTCAGTGCAGTGTTCGATACAGATCGATATTTTACTGCAGACATTAGAACACACTGTTGGTTTTAACTGTGCTGCATTAGTTTGAATCATATATCTGATAGATTCCAGTTTGTTTATATAAACGGGAGTCGAATTATAAACGAGTTATACGTACCTGGGCAATATTATTAGAAAACATTGCATACATTTTCATTGCTATGCAGATGACACCCAGTTATAGTTATCCATCTCTAAGGCATAAAGGCTTGATGACCACTTATTTCCATCCATCCATCCATCCATCCATCCATC
>JAVDPK010003105.1:94750-116144 GCA_034780415.1 Cichlasoma orientale | reverse complement strand
GTGTGTGTGTGTGTGTGTGTGTGTGTGTGTGTGTGTGTGTGTGTGTGTGTGTGTGTGTGTGTGTGTGTGTGCTCGTGGTTTGGAATACACAAACATTGCTGACCCCTAACAGTGAAACTACCAAAATGAAATGAAAACAAAAGTGGAGGCTGGCTTTTGTGTTGTTTTTATGTTATTATGTAAATATAAATAATATATATTCTTATGCAAATTCATATCATGACAGTGATGTTAAAGTTACCAAGTTTTCAAGTTTTCCTTGAAATTCAGTGGGATTGTTTGACCTTTGATGCATTTCTGTGATCGTGGATTTATGGCCTGGATTGTCTGTTCTCTTGTTCTCCGCCTTTAACATTCAGCTCGGTGGCAGTTTAACTGTACAGTTATGCCCCCTGGTGAGGCACAGAGCCACTGCAGGGGGGCTGTGACCGGGGGTAAAACACGGATATAATTCATGAAGGAAAAATAAAGAGTAAATAGAGTGCACTCATGCTATCATGCTTTTATTTCATTAAAGTTCCAGTCGAAACAGTGTGAGAGGGTTTGAAGTCTTAAAAAAGCGAATGCCACAAACCTTCTGTGAAGCACTGGTGTGGTGTAGCTTTTGGTACTGAAAGGCACCGAAGTGCCTTTGATTCCGTTTCTGCCCACCTCCTACCTGTAAAACAGTTCCACTAAAAGGAGGAAGGAGAAAGAACAGGTTAGCCCGCTCTTTGTTCAGGGCTAACTATTTCTGAATGCACCACCTGCACATTAGCCACAAGTATTATGAACTCAGTGGCATTGTCCTCACACAGTTGCTGTAGTATTCCTACTGTGTTGCACAATGAAGCCACTAAATGATTGAGCAAGCACTGGTGAAACTGGTGATGAATGCCTTGGAATTGTTTGTGCGATGCTAAGTTTACTGTGCAGAAAACACATTGTCTATGAGAGCCGTGACAAATGTTCTTGTTATGACAGCTTTACAGCATTCGCTGAAACAAAGAAGAGCATCAAACAGGCAGCACGACAGCGAGTGTGGTGATCACAGCCCAGTTCTTTTTCCAACTCATTTCATAAGCTGAGGTTGCTGCTTTAACACAATGGTGGTGATTTGTGTGTTTATTATCTGGATTACTTTTTTAATTTCATGCTCGCCATGCCAGAAAACACTTTTTTAAAGCCTGTCCTGTCTGGCAGCTTTTGCAATCAGAATCATGAACTGAATGCACTGCTGTGCCAAACACATGAGATGAGCTCTATAGGCTTGTCTTGTTAGTGTTTATTTTCTTTCTTTCTTTATTCATTTCTATTAATAGCCACGCAAGTGCACATGTAATATGGCAATGCCAGGAAAAAAAAGAGCAAGAAAGAAAAAAGGGGGGGAAATAGGAGAAAAGAATACAGGGACAGAGCACAAATAGAAAAATACAGCAGCTAAAAAAAACATACAAAAAACAAACACCACAACCCCCAAGGGAGCAGGCCAACAACCATGCCATAACATCCGCCCAGGCAGGATTGACCAGCAGGGAGCGGTAGGGAGGGGTAACCCCCACCCTCCATGACCGTGTCCTACAGGGGCCAAGGCTCAGCAAGCCCGTAGTGACCACAACCCAGAGCACCGCCACACTCAAGGCCACCCACTACCCCCACTGCAAACGGTAGTTTCAAGGCAAACCTGGGTACCAGGGCCCCAGACTCCGCACCTGGACACTGCAGAGGAGCCCCAAGAAGCCATCAGCGACCCGCATGCTCTGGGTCCACCCCAGCCACCTGCTAGGCATATGGGGAGACATATGGAATTGATCAGTGGGGACAAGAAACAAAAACCAACACAGGGAGATAGGACAATAGCCAAAAATGGCAGCACAAGGCTGGAAGAAACAGTCCAAAGTAGGATGCTGGGTAGAGGCTAAACAGAGGCTGACCAGGTGGACAATGGTGGAGACAGAGGCTGGCTGCTTGGCCTGTGGTGGAGACAAAGCAGAGACTCAGCAGCTGACCATCAACAAGGAAGATAAAGCCCTTCCAGGGGGTCAACGGTGGAAGAAGCCCCCTGGGGAGACAGTGACAGAACACCTCTGGTGGCTTTGCTAGGGCTCAGCATCGGTGGAGGTGATGGGACATCTCCAGTGGCCAGCGACGAAGAAGACGAGACCCCTCCGGAGGCTGACAGAGGTGATGGGACACCTCGGACACAGACGAGATCAGCCTCGTGGACTGCCTCGGACTTGGGCCCTCTGGCTCTGGACACTCAGGACCCTCGGGCTCCAGACACTCGGGACTCTTGTTCTGGCTTGGGACCCTCAGGACTCTGGCTCAGAATCAAGACCCTCTGGCTAAGACTTGGGACCCTCTTGCTCCAGACACTCGGGACCCTCTGGCTCTGGAAACTTGGGACCCTCTGGCTCCAGACACTCAAGACTCTGGCTTGGACTTGGGGCCCTCTTGCACTGGACACTCGGGACCCTCTGGTTTGGGCTCAGGACCCTCTGGCTTCTGACACTTGGTACCCTCCGGCTCCGGACACTCAAGACACTTCAAGTAATTTACTGTTGCTGATTCCATATTTTGAAACAAGTTCTTGGAATGAAATAAAGGTTCTATGTTGGATGAAATGTTCTAGATCTAGATCCCTTTCTCTTGCCATGATGGAAAATTTAGTATTTTCTTCTTCTGACAGAAATCTGAATAGTTCCAAATGAGTGTTAGCTTACAAGTGAAGACTTAGTTATTTTAAAAAAATTCCCACCAGGCTGTCAGAGAGTTATTTATGTTAAGGCTTTTAAAGCAGTTATGACATTTTGCATCATATCCTCACAAATACTCATCAAACTGAAAGCAGTAGACATCTTCTTGGTGTTTTCACAAAAATATCACAAACTAATCCAGATCTGGTGACTCAGTTCATGGTGTAGAGAGGACTTTTAGCCTTGGTGGAGGCACAACGTTTCAGACCAGCAGATGTTACATAATAACGTGGTATCATTCATGCCACAGATAAAGTATTTGTGTTGGGGATGAGCGCCCATTGTTAGTGACAAAGAGGGAGCCCACACACAAGTTTATATAAATAAAAAATTATTTATTGCACACAAACTAACAAAAAGAAACACAAAAAAAAAAAAAAAAACCAAGCTGGGATGTGTCAGGTGGTTGGAAGATAGCAGTAGTGAACATCTGGGCCAGTGAGGTGCATCAGGTACTGACCCTCCCATATCAGTGTCATGAACCCAAAACAAACAAACAAAAACAAACAGAAGATCTATAACCTGGAAAAACAGGAAACCAGTTTCAGAGTTTGTATTACAAAACGAGAATGTGGAAGGTCAGAGGAGAGTGCGAGAGAGGGGGCGAGGCACGCTGATCTATGAGTGCTCGTAACAGGGGGAGGGGCGGTAATAGCCTCCTAGACTCAGAGTGATTTTGGAAAGAAGTTGAGACCTTCCAGTGCAACACACTCCTGCTTCATCAGCGAGTGGTTTGAATGCCATGCACATGGAAAATCAAGTAAACTGGGTGTAGTAGGTGCCAGTTCTGTAAGTGAATTTGGTTAAATTGCTGCTGTACTGCAGACATTAGAGGAGACATATGCATTGATCCCTGCCTGGTTTTCCCAAGAACAACATCTACATTTCTGGAACTGCCACTTCCTATTCAGTGAGGCGGACCACTGGAGTGTGAAATTCAGGGTGGTGGTGTGGGCACGCTGCATCTTCTTGCAGATTACTGGAGTCTGCCTCCAACGTTACAGCAATGTACATTTTGTTGAACTACAGCATTTCCACCATTATTCCACCATTTAATCACATCCTAGCACTGGTTTAACTACTTATTAGTAACCATGAAGGATAATTGATTTGCCATAATCATGATATTGTGGAAAGTGAGACACTCTTGTCTTTTGTTGGATCATATGATGTTTTAGTTTGGGTGCTCAGATTTGGGGTATTTGAGTCTAAATTGACCACAGGTGTAAATTAAAAGTGTAGTTCCCATCGCTCTGCATTGGCTCATTGATGGGCTGGCACCCAATCCCCCCCCCCCCCCCCCCGAGGACTCAGAATAAGCAGCAGCTGGCTGATAGATGTTTCAGAGAGCGATAAAAAGGTTTGGTGGTGCTGAGTCTGCTGAAGATGAACACATGGACGGTTTTCCTGAACCCTTCACCGTGTTTAAATACTTTCATAAATATTCTGTGGAGAACAAATTCAGTCTGTATAGTTGGAGCAGATATAATAATACAGTCCTGACTCTCACCTCCTGCTCAGCTGCACACTTGAGCTGAACTCTGAGCACTGAATACCTCTTCCTTTGCAGCATTATGCAGTATTCCAGCCGCGTTATTGGTCTCCTTCCTTGTATCCCCTATGAATCTCATATACCTCTAAAGTAAACCTTGTTAAATGAAGGGACGGGTGTTATGAGGGGCTTCATGGAGATTTCACATAATCCAAAAATATTGCTTTGCAAAATTCATCTAAATATAATAAAAAGCAAGCTTGCTGCCTTATTTTATTGCTCCTTCAAACAAGCTTGAAGTAGGAGTTCAGAGACTGCACTCACAGCTGAGGCTCTGTTACAGTAAAATATATTTCTTTACTATTTGGGAAAAACCTCCAAACTCCACACAGAAAGGCCCCAGCTGCCCAGTGGATTCAAACCCAGGACCTTCTTGCTGTGAGGGGCGATGGTCCTAACCACTGCACCACTGTGCTGCCCGTTTATATTTAGACTTTTTTGTGAGATAACAGATGACTGTGACTAATAGCATTTTAATTATTTTAATTTTTGGTTTACAATTTTTAGCTTAACCAGATCTAAAAGTTTCCACCTGACAGACCTTTTGATTAAGATCAAAGCTAAATGCTCAATTATACTAATATGACCGGTGGGCTCCCTTTGATGGCTGATCGCCTACGTGAGCAATGATTCTGAGACACACCTACACCCAGTTTTGACTCAGTGAGTATTGTAGCCTCAGGCACATGAGGAAGAAGCCCTATTATCAGACTGCACCATGTGTGTCGTTGCATTGTTTCGGTAAAATGCTGCCTGGGGCCACTCATGCTCTTGCAGTCCGCTCAGTTATGAGAGTGTTTTAGCCCCACTCAAGTTAAAAAAAAGTAGTGTGCTCAGTATCTGTGTTAAGCTTGTGTGTATATTCTGACTTGTGGAGGCACGGTGGAACGTCCCAGACACCAACTGTGTGCATTTTGTGCAGACTGTTAAATGAGGCACAATGTGCTGATGCAGCTTTGGCAGTGGGGGTGATGGAGCCAGCCCTAACCTGAGGCGACTGGTGGAGCTCAGAGGAGAGATTGGTGCCTTCACGTTCTGTCAAGCTGCCACAGAGGACTCAGAGTGCTCACTAATTCCAGCTACTGACAGACAAGTTACACACAATCACACCACAAACACAAGTGCATGCCCAAACAGGAGTTATGTGATTGCAAAATCACTGGTCATGCAATCCAGTCACTTCCTGGAGAAGGAGAAACTGGCTGACATTTAGCCTTTTGCTGTTTGACATCAGAGATCATCATCATTTATAAGATGAGATACGGGTTTACTTGTGCACCTTATGTATTTCGCTCTATGGCTTTATGAAAAGCTCAATGAAACAGAAGATGTTGGAGGAACAGATGTTAAATGAATGTAATTATGTTGCATCACTTTTTCTCTTGTAATAGCTGCGTGCACAGACTGTGTGCATAAATGCATGGATTTCTATTCAAACCATCTGCTTTCATAAAACGAAATATCATTAATTCAAAGTGTGACATTGAAAATTAACACTTTCCTGAAGAACCTCAATAAAAAGACAGTAGTTAGTTATTTTAATGATGTGTAACCAGTGTTGCATGAACTCTCAGACATGAAGAGGTGGACCTTTGTTAGCACTGTGCAAAACAGGGCTTAATATATCATAATTAGATCACATTTTTTATTTTACAAAATCCATAATAACCAACTTCTAAAGCTGTGACGTCACAGGAAACATGAAGTGGGGTAGAAGTAGCAGAAAAAGTAGAACCCAAAATAGAACAGTAGAGTACATTTTACTATTCAAATCCACCACTGGAATTTAATGGAACTAGGGAGGGTGGTATAAGAACTTACTACAAGCAAATACGTATTTTACAATTAAATGTATTCAAAATAAGTGGATAATTAGTTACTAGTTAGACTCCTAGCTAAGTTAACTTGCTAATATTTCCCTGTGAAATAAAGTAAAACTGTAAAACAAACAGTAAAAAAAGTAGCTTCCAAATTTGCGCTTAAATCTGCCCTGATGCGTTTCCTGGTCTCCGCCATCCTTTGAGCCGGGCCGGGCCGGGCCGGGCCGGGCACGCCTCTCCGTCTGAATGCGGATGTTTGCCCAGCCTTTAAAGCAGGGCGCAGCTCAGGGAAGCGGGGCGGAGAACTGGCAGAGCAGCGGTGCAGCTCCTTCACATCCAACATCTGACTACTGTCTACAGCAGGTAATGAAAGCTCTCTTATATGCTGCAGAATGAGTGCTCATAAAAGTCGCGCCATTCAGACTTTTGCATTTATAAAGGAGTCCTTACAGGGCTGAAGACTCGCACACTGACAGGAGGAAAACAAGCTGAAATATGTTTTCAGTGGTTCAAATTCCGTCGGAATTTTATTTGTATTTTGCGATGTTCATATTTTACATGGTTGTGTAGAAAATTGCACAAGGTAGTAATACTGTATTATATATCAGGAAATACAAAATGCCTGGTTTTGTGGTTGCAGTTCTTCATTCCCCACAGTGAGCACTCTACAGTGTGCCACAGAGAGCAGACACACCCTGTGACAGTCAGCCTGCTGGCTTACGTGTGGTTCCTAGGATACTTCAGAGTAGAATCGGAGGCAGAGCCTTCAGCTTTCAGGCCCCTCTTCTGTGGAACAGGCTCCCAGCTTGGATTCAGGAGACAGACACCCTCTCTATTTTTAAGATTAGGCTTAAAACTTTCCTTTATAATCAAGCTTATAGTTAGGGCTGGATCAGGTGACCCTGAACCACCCCTTAGTTATGCTGCTATAGGCCTAGGCTGCTGGGGGGTTCCCATGATGCACATGATGCAGTCAAAATGACCCCGTATCGTTAAATGCTTGCTCATAGGGGGTCATTTTGACTGTTGGGTTTTCTCTGTATTATTGTAGGGTCTTTCCCTTAAAATATAAAGCACCTTGAGGCGACTGTTTGTTGTGATTTGGTGCTATAGAAATAAAAGTGAATTAAATTTGTTTGTGATTTTGCTCACTGAATCCAGTATTTAAGGCAGATTTGATATCTGCATGAAACTGGGGCTGCAACAATCAATTATTTTCATCTCAAGTCTCTAAAATTTCAGAAAGTGCCGAGAAATTAATAAAGCTTAAAGTCATAAATTTGCTTGTTTTGGCCAACCAGCTGTCCTGAACCCAAAGCTGATCAGTTTCATTTCAGAAGCTGCACTGAGAGAATTTTGGTATTCTTGCTTGAAAAAGTCATATCATGTTAGCTGTTGTCCTTGCTGTGACCTGGGGGGGTTTAATGAAGACAAGTCTCCTCTCAGGTCCTCATCATCACGATGGTACACAAAGAGTTTGAGACTGCAGGGAAGAAGCCCGGCCTGCAGGTGTGGCGGGTGGAGAGCATGGATCTGAAACCCGTCCCCCCCGAACTCTATGGAGACTTCTTCATCGGCGACGCTTACATCTTGCTCCACACCACCAAGGCTCCGTCTTACAATGTTCATTCATGGATTGGTAATGGATTTTATTTTCGCTGACAACTTAATAGCTCAGAGCAAATTTAAATCTGTCTGCATTCTGTTTGATTTTACAGCATTCGATACTTTTTTCACTGTTCATCTGTTTTTATCTCAGGCGATGAAGCTTCCCAGGATGAGGGTGGGGCGGCTGCCATTTTCATAACTCAGCTGGATGACCACCTGGCCGGAGCTGCAATCCAGTACAATGAGTTTCAGAACCGAGAGTCAACCACCTTTCTGAGCTACTTCAAGTCTGGCATCAAATACAAGGTGAAACACGCATACTCACGAATTTGTTTGTTTCAAAAATATCAAAGCTACCAAATAAAGTATTTTAACGATCTGACCTCGAGAGGCTGTTTTAAGTATTGTCTTTCTATGGGACGTAACTTGTTGCAGTGCTATTTTTGGGCCATTTCTAGCTGCGATAGGTGGTCCCTCAGGTTTTCCTGAGGTACTCCATGGAGATTTTAAAACAGCAAACAAGGCGAGCTGAAACATGTTGCCATCATACCAAAGAGCTAAGTAGCTGCACATAAACTGATGCAGGCCACTGGAAACGGAGCAGGAGGACGATATGAACTTGAAGTTGCGATACTGATCTGGTGGTGAAAGCAGTCACTCCATGTGGTACACAAGCACACTTTAAAGTGACTTTCAGCTGATTGTGTCGCTGTCATCTCTGTAAATGTGCTGTGACAGCTGCAGGCACCACAACAGCTCTAAAGGTCCACGAGGTAGTCTGACTGAAACCATGCTCCTGTTTGTCATCGTTCAAGGAGTGACAAAGAAAACTGTCAGACGAGAGCAGCTCTAATCAGACGACCTGGAGGAGGGTAGTGACTGCGGGCATGTTGTAACACCTTCTGTGTTTATCGTGTTTTGCACAGCGGCCCAAAAAGTATTACACAGTTACTGGAACAGGAGTGGCTACAAATTGGTGACATATGCATAAAAACAATGTTTATCAGAATAAAACCACATGAAAATTTGTGTTTTTGCTGATGTTTTATGCACGTAGGGTGTATATAAATGATGAGTGTAGCCACATTGACGTCACCTGTTGATTTATGGAAACTACAAGTTTAGTCATTCAGATGGTGCCATATCGATATTTCATAAAAACAGATGTAAAAATTAAGTGTTGGTTCCCAGGGTAGCAAGATCGCAGTGCCCTAAAGCACAGCCTATCATCTGTTTTACTTTAAATTGGACCGTAACGCACTCGATGAACGTTTTCTGTATTAAATAAATCTCGAAACTTGTGATCGAGACCAAAAACTCATCGGTAACACATTTATTTATAAATAAAGGGAGAAGTGAAGCGGTTTTCTCATTTGGTTTTTGTGACCTGAGGAGTCGCCCCCTGCTGGCCGTTATTCAAGGCGCCTGCATTTGCTTCGCTTTCGGAACTGAAGGCTACATCCATCTGTCATATGCAGTATGGTGTATATTTATGTGCTGGACTCTACAGGAACTGGCTTCCTAGTATCAAAGCTGGCTGTCGGTCATTTTTTACACTGTTTAAACAAACGAGTAGACGCGATCTTTAGAGATGATGTTGAATAGTTGCAAATGCAGTGTCAGTTCTCTCTCCTAATACTTTAATATTAATCTTACAAACACCATAATTATGAAATATTTTGGATATTTTTAACCCAGAAAGGCGGAGTTGCCTCCGGCTTCAAGCATGTGCTAACCAATGACGTAGCTGTCAAACGCCTGCTGCACCTGAAAGGCCGTCGACCAGTCAGAGCCACGGAGGTGGAGCTGTCCTGGAAAAGCTTCAACAAAGGAGACTGCTTCATCATTGATCTGGGAAAGGTGATCTACAGTATAGCATGTTTTACAGAGATACAGGAGTGCAGGCTTCAGCTGCCGCAGTGTTTCCCCACAACCTTATTTTCCTCCTCTTTGAATCTTTTCTGTGAATCGATAGAACATCTACTGCTGGTTTGGCAGCGAAGGGAATCACTTCGAGAAGCTCAAAGCCACTCAGATGGCCCGAGACATCCGTGACAATGAGCGAAACGGCCGCGCTGAGGTGCACACGGTCGATGAAGGTGCTGAGCCGGAAGCTGTGACTAAGGTCAGCCTCCTTTATTTAAAACACTTCAGAAACACTTTGTGCTGTTGGTGACCGTTGAAAAGAAGTCGTTTGTCTCACTTGGTAGATAAAGGATGTTAAGTACAATGCTGTATTCATTTATAGGAACTCGGAGCCAAACCCGACCTCCCGCCAGGAAGCTCTGATACAGATGTTGAAACGACAAACAGGAACAAGGCGTCGCTTTATCTGGTAAATGCACGCACAGCCAAAACGTCTGAGCCCAATAGTTAAGACACTTCTAATTGGCTTTTATTTTTAACCTAAGAAAGGTATTTTTATTAAATGATCAGATCCGCTTATTTAGCCATGTTATCCTGCCATTATGTGCCTCTTATGACGCCGGGGGGTTTCTCAGTCTTCTGTGCTCCAAATACTGTCTTAGTCCACCCTGTCTGGCAGTAAAGATGGGCTCAGACATGACAGCGGGTTTCTCCCTCCCTCCCAAAGGTGAAGCTAGCCACCCACTGAGACCACCTTCTATTGACAAGACTTGCTGATTGCAGTCTTTGCGTGTCTGTAGTGTGTGCGATTGTGGTTTGATGCTACAGTGTCCACAGATTCTTTATAGTGCCCTGCACAGGGCCCTTAGAATAGAAGCCTTCAGTGACGTGCAGAGTCAGTGCTGAGGAGGAGACTGCTTAAAATAACTATTTGACCTCTGACACTCAGTTTCACCGAAACATAGTAACTGCCACTAATCTGCTCTCTGACCTAACGATAGTGTTTCTGTTTAATCCTCTTCGTACCTTCCTGTGTGTGTGTATTCTGCATGTGTGTCTATAATTTAACACTTTGAGATCATTTCCAGGTTTAGATGTCAGACTTTCAACCTGCACTGCATCGAGACTTCAAATGTAAGCGACTCAGATGACAGATGCAGATGTTTTCATCTCTTCGCTGTCTAGATTTCTGATGCCGCGGGCACCATGAAGACGTCTTTGGTGGCTGATAAAAACCCATTCAAGCAGGACATGCTGTCCCAGAACGATTGCTACATCCTGGACAATGGAGTGGACAATCAGATATTTGTCTGGAAAGGTATTTTCACATCTATTTATTTACAGGTGGTACCTCTCCATTTAAACATGCACGACTCATTCATAGATTTTCCCCAGTGTAACGTCTCTGATCTGCGTCTCTGATCATACTTCAATCTGCAGGACGCAATGCAAGTAAAGAAGAGCGTGTAGCAGCGAAGGCTGCTGCGGACAAGTTCATCGCAGACCACAATTACTCCAGTAAAACTCAGGTAATATCAGCATGTGGTGATCATCTGCTGCCAGAACCTCATCCTTCCTGTTCCTTCCATCCTGGTTATGAGTTCATGCTTCTTCTGTGGATTTTGTGCACAGGTCCTGATAGTGCCAGCAGGGAGTGAGCCCACCATGTTTAAGCAGTTCTTCTTCAAATGGTTTGAAGGGAACATCACGGGCCCGGGTCAGACCTACACAGTAGGTCACATCGCCAAGGTGGCGCAGATTCCCTTTGACCCATCCAAGCTCCACAGCAACCACGCCATGGCTGCCCAGCACGGCATGGTTGATGATGGCTCCGGGAAGGTCCAGGTAAGTAACTAACGGGACATTCGGTGTGTTATGGTCTTCAGATGTTAGTGTGTAACTGCAACATTGGTGGATATCTGCAGATCTGGCGTGTGGAAGGAGGTGATAAGGTACTTGTGGATAAATCCACCTATGGGCAGTTCTTTGGAGGTGACTGTTACCTGCTGCTGTACTCTTATAACCACGGAGGCAGAGAGAAGCACATCATCTACACGTGGTGGGTGAAACATCTTCACTCTGGCAGGATTTGTCTTTTAAGGGTCCAGGCCAAAAATTTATTCTTTCTCTGTTCAGGAACATGAAACATAAGAGAAACTAAAGAATAGAGCTCCAATGAGTATATTACTGATTATTATTATAATATTATATAAGATTTTTATTGCTAAAGTAAATCATCTCATTGAAACTTTTTGCTTTTCTCTTATATTTTTGGACAGGCAGACATTTGGATCCTATTTTTTTGGTCATTTAGTCTTTAAAGCAGCTGCAAAAACAGAAACAGATGTTTCTGTTTATTCATCAGTGAAACAGAAACATCTTCCTGCAGGTTTTCACAAATCTCTGACATCAGCCCGAACTATTTTTATTTCCACTCTTGCATTTAAAATTCCTGTAGCTGCAGCATGTTTTTTAGCGTTTCCACTCAGATCTGGGTTTTCTTCCTGAGTTGGCCGCTCCAAAACCCTCCGTTCAGCTTTTCCATGCTGGAGTTTCCCATCTGCTTGGGCCGGTTTAGAGCAGTGGTTCTCAAACTTTTCCATCATGCCCCACTTCGCGGGATGAGGTCATTTCTTGGCCCACATGAAGTGAGATCGGTGACATTCCTGTAGATGGCCCGACCCGCTATGTGACCTCCTGCTACCAATCCAGCCTGCTCCCAGCACCTGTAGTGAGATATACAGTGCTCTACATAAATAAATAAATTACTATGAATGGTTCATCTCCCATGTTTACACTGTTCACTATAAAAGCGTGATGGGAATGCAAAATGCATATAAATGAAGCTGAAGGGAGGTTTATACACGTTTAAAATTTGACCCAATAATGATTGTAAAATCCTGGGAGGAGACAAACCCTCTGTGGGGTTGTGTCAGGAACTTTTAGATCCAGTGTAAAAATCTTCCAAATCAAAGGTGGAGGTTTCCACCGTGGCTTCAATGTTTCTAGAAGAGAATGATTACCGATATTAATATAATTTGTCCTGATGGGAACTGAATGGTGTGAGAGAGAACTCCATTTATCTAATAGTTAGTGTGATACTTCAGTCTGGATCAGTGTCCTGGGCCTTTGGCCAGCGTTTTGTTCTCTTATCTTCTGTTTTCATTGAAATTCTTCTTCTTATGGTTTTAATTCTTAGTTTATTGTTTTCTGAAGCCTGTTATTATTAGTAATAGTTATTCATACTGGAACTCTTTGTTCATGTCATTTCTCTTTTCTCGTTTGTTCTAAATTTAGTTCTCAGTGTTGTGACAAGTCTGCGTCTCTGTTCCCATGCCTACCTGTTTTACTTTGCGAGTCCCTCGTCTCGCGTGCTTCGTGTTCAGTTTAATTATTCCCAGCTGTGTCTCCACCTGTTCCTGATCCTCTTGCTATCCCGTGTTTGTATTTAAGCCCTGGTTGTGTTGTTGTCATTGTTTAATCACGCTAGGTTTGTATTTTAGTTTAGTGACCTGTAGAATAGAATAGAATAGAATCTAATCTAATCTAATAGAATAGAATAGAATAGAATAGAATGCCTTTATTGTCATTATACAGAATGTACAGTACAATGAGATTGGAGGGCCACTCCTGTTCAGTGCCATGCTGTAGAAAGTAGGAAGTCACACTTCCTAAAATATAAAACAGAACTTCTAAAAAAAAAAACAGAAAATCAAACAGAATGTATATGTAGTTCAGGGTGGTGATAGCTCTGGCAAACAAACTGTTCTTGAGTCTGTTTGTTCTGGCTTTGATGCACCTGTAGCGCCTGCCAGAGGGCAGCAGGTCAGACCGTTCAGGGTGTGAGCTGTCCTTGATTGTGAGTTAACACTCGTGTACTGTTACTGTAGGCAGGGGCAGAAGTGCACTCAGGATGAACTGGCTGCTTCAGCCTTCCTCACTGTCCGGCTGGATGATTCCATGGGTGGAGTAGCAACACAGGTAAGAGATTTACTGTGAAAGCAATTAAAAATATTATTTTAGGTTTCAAATAAGAATTAAAATGATGTACCCGGCAGTAAGAGGAACAGTACAGCTCTCACGTCACTCTGTTATGTTGTGAAATGTGGGGCTACAGCTAGCAGCTGTTAGCTTTGGATACAAATTGGAGGTGGATATTTCTGAGCTTCACGCAGAGGAGCTGCTGTCGCCTGTTTTCAGTCTTTACTCTGAGCTGAGGGAACCAGCTCCTAGCTGTAGGTTAATAAACAGATATAAGAGTGGCATTAGTCTGCTCATCAGACTCAGTGACTGTGTGTCTGTGTCTCTGCAGGTTCGTGTCACTCAGGGTCAAGAACCCCCCCATCTCGTGAGCCTGTTTAAGGGCAAGCCCCTGGTCATCCACCTGGGTGGGACGTCCCGTAAGTGTGGCGAGACCAAGCCGAGCAGCACACGGCTCTTTCATGTCCGCAAGAGCTGCACCAACGCCACACGAGCCGTTGAGGTCAGCCTCATTTAATACAATGAATGTGCATGAACTGTTGCTTTATAATGAACACGTGACACCACTCCTCCTCATCCTTGTCTCACTGGCCCAGGTGAAGCCTGTTGCCTCCTCTCTGAACACCAATGATGTGTTCGTGCTGAAGACACCCGACTGCCTTTTCCTGTGGAAGGGAAAAGGTGCAAGTTCGGACGAGGTGGCTGCAGCTAACTATGTTGCCAGCCTCCTTGGAGGAACTGTTACTGTGGTGGAGGAGACACAAGAGCCAGGTAAGTGCCAGAAGTAGAACTTTGATCTCCACAAAGTAGTACTATGAAATGTTCCCTACGGAAAACTGCTTTTCTCCTTGTTTCCAGCTGTTTTCTGGGCTGCTGTCGATGGTAAGAAAGAATACCAGACGTCCAAGGCCCTGCAGGGAGTGGTCCATCTTCCACGACTCTTTGGATGTTCAAACAAAACTGGCAGGCTCTCGGTGGGTATTCAAGTGTTCATCAATTACCGATCAGGCATAACATTATGACCTCTGACAGGTGAAGTGGATAACACTGATTATCTCCACCATGGCACCTGTTAGTGGGTGGGAAATATCAGGCAGCAAGTGAACATTTTGTCCTCAAAGTTAATGTTAGATCAGGAAAAATGGACAAGTGTAAGGATCTGAGCGAGTTTAAAAATATACTTAAAAATATTAAGTAGGTGGTCATAATGTTATTATTGTTGATCAGTGTATGTGTTATAAATCATCTTTATAACTTTTAACTGTGTGCGATTTTCAGGTGGAAGAAGTGCCCGGTGATTTCTCACAGATTGACCTGGCAACTGATGATGTCATGATTCTGGACACCTGGGATCAGGTATAAAAGCACCTTTGATGAAAAACTCCAGTTGTAGTGAGTGTACGTGTTTCTCCTTTGATTCCTTTGCACTAAAATGCCTTTGGTTTCTGCTCCCGTCAGATTTTTGTTTGGATCGGAAAGCATGCAAATGAAACGGAGAGAACTGGATCACCAAACATGGGTAAGAGAATTATTAGAGATCAGGAAGAATTACAGAAATGCAGCAACAGAGTCAAAAAAACCAAAATATTTCTGTCAGACATGTAAGACTTTAATCTTGGAAATATATGACTGCCTAATCATAGAGAGAAAAGAATTCCCCACTCGCCCTGTTGGCGGTCTTTGTCCTCCAAGCTCGGGTCCTCTACCAGAGGCCTGGGAGCTCGAGCAAAGACCGAGCAAAGAGAGGAAAGGTAGTCAGTCCCACAGGCAAATGGGAAGCATGAAGAGGCCGCTAAGAAAGCTGCATCCACCAAGTACCTGCAGAGAGTCCTGAAGAGTCAGCTGAATGGGAAGAACAAGATCCGGGCCATCAACACCTACGCCCTGCCGGTCGTCAGATACCCTGCTGGGATAATAAGCTGAAGAGGATGAGGAAGGTGAAGGTAACAGTGGTCCCTGTGGTAATCAGGACACTCGGGGCAGTGACCCCCAAACTGGAAGAGTGGCTCCAGCAGATTCCAGGAACGACATCTGAGATCTCTGTCCAGAAGAGCGCAGTCCTGGGAACAGCTAAGATACTGTGCAGGACCCTTAATCTCCTAGGCCTCTGGTAGAGGACCCGAGCTTGGAGGACAAAGACCGCCCGCGGGGCGAGCTGGGATATTTTTCTCTTTTTCATAATTGCTTGTTACTTCTTGTAAATTTACCACTTAATGTTGAAGAATATAAAAGTTTTTCTCATAATTTACCCTCCCTTAGTTCTATAGTCAGTTTGAATTTGGCTATAATGAACGGCCCTCTTATACTATTGCACAGATGAGACTTCAGTTCACATGTATCCTGTTTCCTTTCAGCCAAACAGTATGTGGATTCAGACCCCTCTGGCCGCCGCGGTACCCCCATCACCATCCTTAAGCAGGGGGAGGAGATCCCGTCCTTCACCGGATGGTTCCAAGCTTGGGACCCAAACTTGTGGGAACAAGATCTTTATGCCCAATAGAATTTAATAGAAAAAAAATATTTTCTTCAAATCTGGATAGTTTGAATGCTTAGCATGCTTTGTTGACCTTGAAGCATAAATTGACACATTAAGATTAAGATGCAGCTTCTCTGCAGGTGAGCTGTGAGGGCAGTTTAGAGGTGCGATGATTAAAACTTGCCATCACGTTTTTCAGATTAACATATTAAAGATTTATATAGTTACACTACTGCTTGCAAGTTTGGGGTCACATCTTGAAAGAAAAGTACATTTGCTTTTAGATAAAATTAAATGATCATAAGTGTAGTAGAAGACAAATAATGATTCATTATTGACCTCTGATTTTTAATCTTTGTAAGTGATCAGAGGCCCGTTTTTAGCAACCATCTGTGCTGCTTCTGCGACATGTTACCAAAAGCAAATTTATCTTAAAAGGCTGATCAAAAAATAATTCTAGTTCTGTTAGCAGGAAATTATGCTGATTAAAGAAGCGAGAACTTCAGGGGTACCATTTAATGAAGCTGTCATATAAGGAGCTGTGTGGACTCACCTTCATTTCTTAAATCAAGAAAATGTTAACGATTTATTTTTTTTTTACATTTTCAGACTGTAATCAAACGGATCGATGCTAATGCTAAGCTCAGCGCACCAAATTGACTGCTTCCTTATTCATCACAACAGCTTTCAGCTGTGTGAAGATCATTATAGCTGAATGATGAGGCGACTCAGTGCCATTAGAAGAGAGCTGTTGCTTAAATTGAGCTGTGTATCATTTTTAAAAATACTTTGAGCAGTAGGGTACTTAACAAGAAGAGACTCTTATAATTCAGAGCCCACAGTTAAAAGTATTACAATGCACTTTGACAGGTTTTTCCAATCTACTTAAAAAAAGTGAAATGTGGCCTTAGAATTATTCTCCAAATATGTTTTACATGGATTATTTTAAAAATCTAAAGTTAACTTCTCCATATTTTTACATCAAATGCACCTTTTTGCTATCTTGATTACAAAAAAATTGTGAGAAATTGAGAATTTTAATAAAATATTTCTCCATTGTCTGATTGTATTGTATTTAAATAGAAACATGCACTTTGCTGATGGGTCTGATGGGTTTCCTCATCTTACAGCTGGGCTATCATTAGCCTAAATCCTCACCATGCAAGGCACCACGTGAAGACCATGAATAACCGTAATCTTCAGGCCATGTGCGCACAGCTTTTGCTGAGTTGTAAACCTATGGATTAGGAGGGGGTGTGGGGACTTTAAAAGGGCCTGCACGTGGCCCGCTGCCTCGTCTTTTGTTCTCCTTTTGTTCTCTGCTGCCGGAGCTGCAAGACAAACACTAACCAGGCACAATGAACCAGAAGGTGGTACTCATCACCGGCTGCTCCTCTGGGATTGGCCTCGCTTTGGCTGTCCACATTGCAAAAGATGAGAAGACGAGGTTCATGGGTAACTTTTTAAAGGGCTTTGTCTAGGCTGGTTGTGGTTGTTGAGGTGGATTTTGGAAACTCTTTGAGTCAGCTGTAAAGGGATCAGCAGAAAAGGCAGAACTGCAGTGAACACTTTGCAAACTATTCATTAAAGTTAGCCGTAAATTAAAAACCATTTAGCAACTATTGACAAGGATATTTACATCATCAGTGAGGGATTTCTTGGCTGTCTTGCACAGAATATTAGCAGGCTCATTTTTTTTCATACCACAAAGATTAAGCATTTCCAGGCTGGCGTCTGCATGATCCACACAGCTCACCATAAATACTTTGATTGGAACTGTGTGCTGTGGAAGAAATAGTCCTTGCTGCGTGTGGATTATCCCGAGTAACTTTTACCGCTGTTGTGCTGATGCGACAGGCAACGCGGGAAAAACAAAATCAGAGAAAATCGAATGAAATTTGTCCACATTTGCAGATCCCACCGGAGATAATTTGTGGTAAATTTTAATTTCACTTCTGAATTCAATAAAAACGCCACAGCTTCAGATGAGTTTTTGCTGTTGTAGTCTACGCCACCATGAGGAACCTGAGTAAGGCTGACGCACTGATAAAGGCAGCAGGTCGGACCCTGGGCCGGACCCTGGAGATCAAGCAGCTGGACGTGTGTGATGAGGCCTCCATCAAAGTCTGCGTGGACAGTCTGCCTGAGCGCAGGGTAGACATTCTCAGTAAGCTCCACCATTCAAAACAGCACACTTTTTAGCACTATTATTTTTGCATCTATGCACATTTCAAATACGTGTGTGTGTGTGTGTGTGTGTGTGTGTGTGTGTGTGTGTGTGTGTGTGATCTCCTCTCTCAGTAAGTAATGCTGGGATGGGTCTGATTGGACCCATCGAGTGTCAGTCTATTGATGAGATGAAGAGTCTCATGGACACCAACTTCTTTGGACTTGTGCGATTAACGAGGGAAATCCTGCCTGACATGAAGCGCAGGAAAAAAGGCCACATTGTGGTCATTAGCAGCGTCATGGGGAGTCAGGGTGAGAGCTGCTACACCTGCTGATCATGAGAACATTTTTATGACACGGTGTCTCAACAGCGTCTTTCTCTGTTTCAGGGATTTTATTCAACGATGTCTACGCAGCATCTAAGTTTGCGTTGGAAGGCTTCTGTGAAAGCTTAGCAATACAGATCCTGAAGTTTGGTCTGAAGTAAGATTCTGCCACTGCTTACCCCTGCGCATTCTGACCTTTTCACGTTGTACTCGCATCTTTGTGAGATTAAAAACGTGCACACAAAGTGAGGGATACAAATGTCCTGCTGAGAACAAACATGAAACTACCTGCAAGGCAGCCGTGGTATCTGGGACATCTGTGCAGTCACATTGCACAACAACAGCTACACATTTGTGCAGGAAACTATGCTAACACACCCAGATTTTTGGGATGTTTTAACAAAAGTATTGAATAGTAACTGAATATGAAATATATTCAGGGTGGTTTTTAAAGTTTCCATTACTGTAACATTTGATTGCCTTTCACCTTTGCACTCTGGATTTGAGTTGCCTATTGGAGGGGATGTGTCTCTGTTTTGTTCTTCTCTTTCTTCTTCAGCGTCAGCCTGATCGAGCCGGGTCCGGTCATTACAGAGTTTGAGCATAAGGTTTATGAGGAGGGCCTGAAGATTGATCTCAGCAAAGCAGACAAAGTGACTGCTGACATGTTCACAGACATCTACTTGAAGAACTACAAAGAGATCTTTGAAACCCTCGGGCAGGCTCCTGAGGACGTAGCAGAGGTATTATTCAGCAGACATACTTCACCTTTAACCTTTAACACAATGCGAGAACAATAAACTATACTGTGGCTTATTTTCCTCCTAGCACACCTTCAAGATCATCACCATGGACAATCCGCTTTTCCGTCACCAGACGAACACTCTTTACACCCCTATGACCACGCTCAAACACGCCGACCCCGGCGGTGATCTCTCACTTGAAACATTTTACAAAATGCTGTTTGAACACGACAGGGTCTTCATGACCAGCCTGAACTTCCTCAAGCTTTTGTGCTGGAGGAGCAGAAACAGTTTTGGCTTAGACAAGAGCAACTGAGTGCATGTTATGTCTTTGTTATTGTTGTGACGTAGGCACATTTAGCTGTATTTTCTTTCTTCCCCTTTGTAATTATAAGCTGCAATAAAGACGCATATGAAAAGCAATCTCTCTTTACACGTAGCAGAAAGCTCCTGCAGGCTTAAACCACACCCAGTAACATAGCTGAACGTTAAGTCGACGAGCCTCCGAGCCTTATGTGATATGAGACGTAAGCAAAGCTATAAACAGCAAGATTAAATCAAAGTAAATCTGGTAGTTTGGAGAGTTATAAAGACTAACTGATTGAGTTTGTCTTTTTAACGGGATTTGTTATTTTGTTAACCAGTTCTGTTAGTGGCATATTGTGCCTCAGAAACACAATATGCCACTAACACTAAGCCATGAGTACTTAGAAAACGCTTGAGTACTTAGAAAACACTTGAGTACTTAGACATGAGTACTTAGATAATCCACTGGATTATCTAAGTACTCATGGCTTAGTCTGGAATATGGTTCTTTTGGCCTGAGCCTCACGCCACATGGACTTTCTTGTGGGAAAATCTTTATTTGTTTTTAGGATATTAACAGTATTTAGTCAGAAAACATGTAAAAAGAATAAAATTCAAGCTGTTATTCTCTGAGTGGACAGCAGGTGTCAGAAAACAAACATTGGGCACACCTGCGAGGTCAGACTGTCTGAATGCTGCTGAATATTGATAAGCTCAAAACAAAGCAGGATGGTTACAGAAGCAGGGGCCTAAATCACTGTGTCTGCAGAGGGGCACCATGATCCACTAAAAGAGGCAACAAGGGCAGTGGAGGCGACTGTCAGCCATCAGTCTGGGGTCAGCAGAGAAATTGAGATCATTTGTGTGCATGCTGTTAGTTTTCATTTGGGGTGGTGACACATAAAGCTAATAAATTCTGAGTGAGAACCACTTTATTTTCTGTATCTATGGTGGACATGTATTCAAAGAAAAAAAATCAGGCAGCGGGTTAGAGTTCTATTACTTGTGCCTGATCATTTTCAGGTGAAATATTTTCTTTTTCTTTGTTAAGTCACTTAACACTGACTTATGAATCAATCAAACATATAAAAAGCACCTAACTCAAGGGATGAACCCGTGTTTGTGACAAAAGACAGTTTGACAGACACAAAATAGTATTGTTGCACCAGCAAGGTGCAGTGAGTGAGCTATTAGCTGGAAATGTGGAATATCTCAGCATGGTGCGCAGTGTGGCCTCATCAGAAATGGTCTCAGTGAAGCGGTTTTTGGTACAAATTGTTGCCAATATGTATGGAGGTCAGAAGAGAGGTGTGACAGCGTCTGCAGCCATCTGTAAACATGGTGGAGGCTCCGTCGTGGTTTGGGCTGCATTTCAGCCAGTGGTGTTGGAGATCTTGTCAAAATTGATCGAATTATGAATGTAGAAAGGTACCATCAGATTTTCATCCACTATGTAATACAATTTTCAATTCAATTCAATTTTATTTATATAGCACAAAATCACAACAGTCGCCTCAAGGAAAGCATCTGATTTGCAGCAGCTTCATTTTTCAGCACACACTGCAGCACGGACAGAAAAATACACAATCAGTCATGGATTGGCCCCCTCTCCTTTTTTTTTCCATCCGGGGAACAACAAATGGTTCAGATCAAACTGGAGTTATTCTACTCAGCCCTACAAACCTTAGAAACATGGTGTCTAACCAGATACTACTTATTTCTAAACATCCTTTCGCAGAGTGATGCTGAGAAGCTAATTCATGCATTTATTACTTCTAGGCTGGACTATTATAATTCATTATTATCAGGCTG
>JAVDPK010003105.1:71819-83372 GCA_034780415.1 Cichlasoma orientale | reverse complement strand
CCATTCTACTCTTAAGTATCCTAGGAACCACAAGTAAGCCAGCAGTCTGAGAGAGAAGTGCTCTATTGGGGTGATACAGTACTATGAGGTCGTTGAGACCTCATTTAAGACCTTAAGGATAGCTCACATCATGAGAGTCTGAACTGTTCATTTCTGGATCATTTTCAAAGCCTTCTAATCCAGAGACACATCACCCACGGGCTGCCAGAGGAACCAAAAGAAAATTAGGTGTTTTTTTTACAGCTAATATTTGATTATATACCTGAAAATTTCCTGCTTGCTTACAGTGGACGGACTGTCCCGCGTTCCATCTATGGAACAAAGTGCAGGTATTTCTGTAACTTTGCACGTGCATTTCCTTGATTGTGGTTAAAGCTGGAGGAGACTATGCTGATGTGTCCTTTAATTTGATGCACAGCAGCGTTTCTTTAAAGTGGAAAAACTGAAGTGTTGGAGCGGTTTTTATAGTTCATCATCTCAGGCTGTTCATCTGCAGGATGGCTTATTAAATGTGAATGTTTTCAAAATGTACTAAAACCTTTAATACCAGAAGAAATGGGAACAATCTGGAGGTTTTTTTTATGTTTATTTGTTTGGTTTTTAGGTGATTATGCAGTTGTTTTATTGGTCCAGCCTGATCGAGACATGCATGTAAATGTAGCTGATTTGTATCACACTGATCAAACACAGCAGTGCTTCCGGTATGTCTTGAATGTGCGTGGCAGTTATTGATGTTTTCGCTGCAGCATGATGAATACAGAGGTACGCGGGAGCCTTCTGTGCTCTAATTAAGTCATTGCATCAAAACACGTTTCTTCAGAGGGAAAACGATCCTGAGCATTCGCCCAAAGCAACAAGGAACCTTTAACTGTTCTGGGTTTGGAGGTGTAAGGTTCTCAACTCATTTATCTGAGCTGCTGAAGAACAGCATGAAGGCAGAGGGATCTCTCAGGAAGCCAGACTGAAAGCTGCAGTCATGATGAATGCCTCAATGCATCTGTCCAGTTTCTTTCAAAGCCCTGAACTCTAAAGCACTGTGTGCTCGAAGGGTTGCTCTAAGATTTAGCACAATGTTAAGATTTAGCACTTTCATAATAAATCCTTTATTTTATTCAGATTACTCCTGTGAGCTGCAAGTGATCGTCTCCTAAGTATCTGCAATTAGGAGATAAACATTTAAAACAAATAATATTTACACTTTTTGTAATTTGTTTCTCAGGAGCATGTAGGGTTATGGAGCTATTCCAATAACTGCTTCCACTTCATCCAAAGATCGGGCCGTTAAAACAGGAAACCACTGTGAGTCTGACTCATTTTTAACTTCTGCTAAATTCTCGTAGATTTCCTGTCACATTTCTTTATAACTGAACACAATTTTTAATTTAAAGATGTTTGTGCTGACAGAGCTGAGGCTCTGAGCTTAAAGAAGAGAACCAAAGGTCCAAATACCTGCTGACTGACCTGTTTACACAGACAATGGCGTGGATGCCATATTAAACATGAGCTACAAAATCACATTTTTAGATGCAGCAAAGAAAGTGAGATCATGCAACACATACTACTACTACTGCTACTGCTACTACTACTACTGCTACTGCTGCTGATGAGCCTTTCAAGACACCCAGACAATACAGAATAACAGACCCAACAAAACCAGAGAAGAAATAAGCATCAGTCAAATATGGCAGCACTTCATACTGGAAATATATTCATGGCAGTGTGGGCTATTTTTGAAGCACTTCACTTGTATTTAAGGTTTTGGGCGTTTCGGCTGCAGGTGTGTCACAGCCAGGATCGGATGAATTGGCGCTGTATGACCTACAGTATGATGTCATTTATGAAAGGTCACTAGAGCCGCCGACAGGAGGCGCTGTTGCCTTGTCCAAACGTCGGGAAGCGGCGCGCAGTCCTGCCCAGCAGGCCCAGCAGCAGATGACTGAGCGCGTCTCCCGTCAGTGCGCTTCAGCTCCGCGCGCGGAACCTTTCTTTAATCCGGGCTGAAACTTTTCAGACGGCATTTGTACTGAGTCTGCGCGTGGGATTATTCCCTTTGAAGAAAGAAACAAACAAAAACAAAGAAGCAGCGTTTCAGATCCGAGGCCAGGTGAGTGTCAGCAGAGAGATGACATGAATAATCTTTGTTCGTTCTGCTGTGTCCACATTGCTGCTAACGCCAGATGGTAAACTGGGACTTCCAGGCCATTAACCTGAACGGCGACCGGTGCAAACAGGAGGTGAGAGGCTGGGAAAGAACACTTGGCAGGTTTAAATGTGGGCAGAGTTTAGTGTGCAAATACACGGCCGGTAAACAGGTGTTTAAATCAGCAGGTTGAATCCTTTAAAGAGGAGAAATCAGTGAGATTATGGCGATACTTCTGAGAAAAAGCATGCTGGGAACATCAGCGAGTATCTGAGAGAGCTACAAGTATGATGGGATATTACAGTTCCAGCCTGCAGCACCAGTATCACCACAGCATGAGAACACCTGAGCCGTGTTATGGAAAGTTTTGATACTGTAGATAATGAGGCTCAGAGGGAGAAAACGATGCTCTTCCTCGCCTTACTAGATCTGCAGAAACTTCCACATAAGCAGGAACAAAGTCTGCATTAAAGGCTCAAACTCCGTTTCTGCGCTTCTTGATTGACCTTCAGAGTCGTGTAATCTCTCAGCTCGACAACAGAAGACTGTTTTCAGCTTCTGCTCAGCGTCCTGAATTTAAGATGTGCAGCATTTATGAGCTCTCAGGCTGAGGGGCTGATTCTGATCACTGCAGAACTTCAGGTCTGCACTTGGACTTCAGTGATGTTGGAGGCTTGTTGTCTCTGGAGGGAAAATACATTTAAAAAATCATATTGATTCCTGATTTTTCTATGAAGGATTTTTAACCATAGATTTGAGCTCTTTATGTTAAACAGATCCGACTTTAAGTGGAGGATTTTTCATTTCCTCGTTTGGAATAACAGCAAAACCTTTTTGTTTTTCCGTCTTTCATTGTCTTCGTGAAAGGACTTTGTGGAATTTTCCATTATTACTTTGGATGGATCCTAGTAGGATTTTATTGAATTATTGATTCTGTATCAGTCTCTTATTGATTCCTGATCAGTTTTCTGTGTGGGGGAGAGGAAGCCTGCAGCCTTTGGTATCTGAAACTGAGTCAAAGACAAAGAATTGCAACAACTAAAAAAAATGCCAGTACTGATAAGAGAAAATGATAAACCTGGAGGCATGTATTTCCCAGGGAACGGATCATTTGGAACCACTTCTGGATTTCCATCCTTTGTTACCATAAAAAATGAGCCAAACTAGCCTCTGCTTGTGAACGAACAGCTTTTATTTAGAGTAGGTGGAGCTGATATGAGCACAGGTGCTGCTGAGGCTGCCTTTAAAAACAGACTGAGCAGATCTGGAGTGGCTGGAAATCCACCTGCAGCATCCGGCAGTGTTTCAGTGTGAGACTTTGAATCAATCGCACAAAGAAGGAGCTCACAAAGGATCACACAGTCTTCACCTAAAGTATTCGATAACCTAAGTCAGCTTCCATCGAGGCTGTCATCCAGCTGATTGTTTTCTCATCTGATCGTTGCAGTTTAACGGGAAACTGAAAGAAACCGAATGCTTTTGTGCTGCAGTGTATCCAAACACAAGCTTCAGAGAGCGGATTTCAGGATCCTCTGTTACTCTGACATATTTTTTGAAACGATGTTGCGTACTTTCTAAGAACTACATGTGTTTGCTTTGAGCTACGAGAGCGTCAGAGACACGCTTTGGCCTCTGTGTGTTCTGCTGCTTGTTGGAAGGTTCGGCTTTGGTTACATTTCTGTGAGATGTTGCTGGTATGACTGTGATCGTGCCGAACCTGTGAGCACGTTTGTGGAGAGCATGCGTGAAAAATGATGTTCACCTTTGAGGAGAATCATCTTGTCGTGGCTTCTGGCAGTGCAGCGTGACTCCACCTGAGTGCCTCTGTGGTGCTGACGTGGGTTTGTCCATGTTGCCTGGTTACCCCACGCTTACTGCTGCAGACCTTAGCGTGGTTTAATCTCGTGAGAAGCCCGCCTCCCCCCCTCGTCTATCCCTCGACTCAAATTCCACGCTCAGCCTCTGGGGAATTCGTGTGTGCGTCACAGCTCTGGTCACAAAGACCTTCAGAAAGCTTCCAGTCAGCTCGGCCGCCGCCAACGCGCCCGAGCTGTTCGTCCACGGCAACATGAGAAAGATGTCCTCCTGCTTTGACGTATGTCAGAGCTCTCAGCCTCCTCGCTCGAGCGTGTCGCGGTGATGAAGGTATTATACGCTCACCGAGGAGAATATGTCACATGTAAGAGGGCTGCTTATTGCACAAAGCATTAGCTGCTTATCAGCAAGTGAGGAAAGGCTTTCACAATGGGCCCCGATGGCTTTGCCTCATGGATACTTTCCAGTTTTAAAATGCTGTAATCTCAGTGTTGACCCGCCCGCTGTCTTCAACAAGCATTTCTGAACATTATGTGGTGGCCACCAGGCAGTGAGCTGTTCTATTAAAATGATTGGATTAGGGCAGGGCTTCTGTTAATAATAATAATGTAATATTGTGTCCCTATGCAAGAAAACCAATGTAGTTCCTAATCTATTCATCAGAAGAAGATTGTTCATACAGCAGCTGTTTCCACAGGATGTCAACAAACATCAGTTAGAAGCAAACAGATGTGTTCATGTCAGCAGCAGCTTCATCGTTGAAGGTGTTCATCAACGCTGTGAAAAGCCTCTTTAAATCTAACGCGTCCCTTTTTTCCTCCTTTAAACCTGCACAAACACGACTTCTCTGAGGCTTCATTCCGTTATTCAGACAAATAAATGAACAAAGATGTCAGCTGGGCTTGCGTCTTTTCTTCCTCCGTGTTTGCGGAGCGCTTCATGGTTTTGATGGGACGTTTCAGTCTGAAACACATGCACGACATTCAGGTGATGTGATCGAATAAAGCATCTGCATGTTTAACTATAACTGCTGTGTCACTATCTGTATATATGACAGATGGATGTAACCACCCTGACGTCACCCGCTGATTTCTGGACTCTGCATCTTGAAACCAGTGTTAGCTGTGTGTGTGTGTGTGTGTGTGTGTGTGTGTATGTGTGTGTGTGTTTTGTCAGTTGTGGAGCTTACTGCTTGATCTAAACTAACCCAGTCTCATGTTTCTAACTTTCTTGGCATCCTTGTCAAATATTTCTATCTTCGAACAGTGAAGTTGAACTTCTGCTGTGAACTCCTTTTACAGCAGAAATCGCAGCCTCACTGTTGCCCCTGCAGAGTGACACGCAGACCTGTGTGACAGCAGCCAGGTCACTCGTTAGTGTCACCCTGTGTCTGATCTCAGTGACATTTTGGGAATTGTCATATTGCTGCAGCGGGTTATTTATAGACCCGTGCTTCGTTGTGCGGTCCCACATGATCTACAGCTCAGCTGACACAATTACAGAAACCAAGTCCAGGTCTCCTCGGTGCGTCTGTGCAGCATCAAGGGACTAACTCTGCTAATAAAGCTAATTGAATTTAACTATGTGCTCCCATCACTGGTTCAGTAGCTAAGCTATGCGCTGATGCGCTGATGCGTATGTAACACTTGATCTGTTGTGACAGCGACTGTTGCCTCTGCCTCGGTGCTACCTGAGAGGTAACTCTGGGTTATGTGTTCCTGCATGTGCAGCACACAAATGATTATATTTAATTAGGGCATTTAGTTCCCATCAGTTCAGGTTATTATTTATATGCTGGTCTTAAAGATGGAACTACTCTTCAGCGCTGTCCATGAATGCTGGACAGTGCAGTAAATTACACTGAGTTATTTATCAGACAGTTTTGCTGCGCCTAAAAGGCTAAAAATAGTTTATTAATAATGGTGAACATTAAAACAACCCTTCATCCTCGCTGTTGCTGGGACATACCATCCAGACACAGTTCCCACACCAAAGGACTGCCCATCTAACTGGTCTCACTGGAATGTGGTAATGAATGCAAGTGGAGCAGAGGGTTGAGTGAACCCCCCCCCCCCCCCCAAGCACAGATTTATCTAGCAGTGCTTCATAATTAGTTCTAAATGATGTGGAAACCAGTGTCAGAGGGCTGGCGTTCATTCATACACTGTGGGAGCTCACAGCTCTGTTTGCCCTCTTCTGGAAACACTGACAAACTTTACTCCATCAGTGGTTTATTTTTCCTCTCACTGCTAATTTTAATATCATATTTTCTTTGATTTTTCTTTCCAGATTTGTGCTGGCCACGCACACAGAAACACCAAACACCCGCTCCTCGAGAACATTTCCCGCAAAGCTCTGCGTCCTTGTTCCCAGGCTGCCTTTGAAGCAACTGTTGCCTTTACTGTAACTGCAAGGTGACTCAGGTTGCAAACATTGTTTCACCAGCCTCTCCATTATTAATCAGGCCCAGCCAGTTTAAGTATTTCATATCTTAAGACTTAATGTGTGAGGTGCTGCCCTCCTGTGTTTAGAAACAGGTGTTTACACTGTCTATGATAATATGACTTGTTTTTTTTTTTTTTTTTCCCTTTTCAAGCATCCAGCGTTGTACTGGAAAACCCTTTAATATGAACCCACTCTGTGGACCTTAAAGGGTCTGTTTCTGAGGGGCTCTGCATTTAGGTTCAGAGAGAGCGTCTCTACACATCAGCAGGTCCATAAAAGGAGGAAAGTTCTGCTCCAAGTAATAATTCAGGGCTTAAATCATTTATATGAAATCAACATTTAGGTCTAAAGGAGCTTCCTCAGACCTTTCCTCCTTTTTTGCAACCTGCTCTGACTAAATGGACAAAGATGGTGAAAACATGCATGCTAGCTGACATTTAATTACCTATAATTATTTGTATTAGAGACTAATTTGATTTAATGCTTTATTTTCTGGAAAATACACTCATGAAATATGATTTTAAAAAATGTTCTAAGTAAATATCTACAGGTTTGCAGCACACATGTAATTACATGTCAAGAGTCACTGTTCTCTGTCATTAATACCAATCTGAGCAATGATATGTGGATACCTTCTGATAGACACTTGTATCTGGATCCTTCCTGTAAAGAAAATCTCATATTTTGACTTGATTATTAAGCTGTGGAGTTTTGTGGCAAACAGAGAATAATTCAGGCAGACTCAAGCTGGCCACATGGTGGCGGTATTGTACAGTCTGTTAGTTTGTATGACAGCTGTGAGAGCTTTGCTGCAGCACACTGAATGACTGAATTACTAACTGATGTGAAAACCTCCTTTCTTTGTTTCTTTTTGGAAACATTGTGACTCAGAGTCACCCAAGTCTCCGTGCTGGGATTTCCCTGTGAATAACAGTCATGTGGTGGCACAGTGACCCGTCACTGCACTTTAAGAAGGTGTTGATATCACCTTCATGTGTTAATAGCACATGGAGGTCATATTTTCCATATTTTTGAGGGTTAAACAGAAACTTTTTTCCCCTTTAGGGGAACCTGGGGTCAGAGAGTGAAATTTAGACTGTGCATAATGTAAATGATAAAAATTTTTAAGTCCAAAGAAATTATTTTTAAAACATTTCTGAGTGCATGCAACTTAATTAAGTACAGCAGTGAAAAAAGTGACTCGGGCTACGTGCAGGTGTTAAACAAAGGCTCTTTTTTCCTGTGTGCAGGTGTGCTGCAGACTGGCTGCAGGGCCTCGTCTATAGTCTGTCCATAGTGTTAACAGGAACCTGCTGGGTCAGTAGCTTGCGTTTGGTGGGACTATCCTGGTTCCTCATTAACTGCTTCAATCACCTTTTTTCCCTTACAGAATAGGTTTGATGTGGGATCATAACTGAAGTGTCAGGATGCATGAAAGTTCGGGCTTGGTGGCTTTTGAGCGCCGGGGTGTGTTTTTATCCACGTAGGAGGAGGTTTTTCACAGTTACTTAATTATTTGTGCACCCACAGGAGATCCCAGGCCACTTCAGTCATGTCCTGTTTCAGAAGCGTCTGCTCATATATGGGCATCTTCCTTCCTTCTGCTCTGCAACACTGTGTCTGCTTCCTGAACAACAGCCACCACCCCTCCCTTCCAATCTCCCTCTCACCCCACGATCACTTACTGTACATGCAGACACGCACACACACTCCTCCTCATGCTGGTTAGCAATGGGCCGAGGCGGGAGCGGCCGGTCCCTCTGCAGGAAGTAGTTTGGGTAACACTCATTTGCTCAGCAGCTCTGATGCCGGGCAGCACTTAGTTTGTACTTTGCTTTGAAGCAGAGGTTTTTTTTTGTCTCATGTCACACATGCCATGCTTTGAGTTGTTCAGGGCAAACCTGTTTGAAGTGAATGCATTTAATGCCTTTTTTCCTTGCACTGTTTCTCTGCTTCCAGGAACTGCGGTGTCGTCTGCATTTCCTGTAACAAATAAATCATAGACTAACAGAGATTTAGGTTCTAATGTTATTTATGTACCTCTAACCAGGACTGGCATTCACTGGGTGGCCTCTGATTGCCCTGAAGGCTTGCAGATGCCTCTTGAGATTAGCTGTCCTATCTGCTACAATGGAGACACATGTTGGCTTTGAAGTGGGACAGATTCTTCACGTTTTTAAGTGCGACAACATAAAGTCTCAGAAGAGTGCAGCTGGGGCTCCTTCAGCCGCTGGATTCTACTTTACCTGTAAACTCTTTTCAGTGGGAAACATGTGCTTTAGATTAATACTATAAATCTATTATGTGCCTTATTATTAGCACGGGAACTTTTCCCATGGCACGCTTTGTGGGACAGAAACCGAGCGTTCACCGTACCCATCATTATGCAGACATAAAGCCACAAATGAATTATTGCTGCAGTTTCAGATGTCTAATTACAGTACCTCCCTCTTGTTGCTCCCAATGACATATCGGCCTAGTCAACAACTAGGTCACTGCAGATCCGGTTTCCATCAATAGAATTTTCACCCAGCTGCCTGCCAGGTGCCAGCATCTCCTCCGTCTGTGAAGGGAATTGCAAGTATTACTTGTAGGTTTTGTTTTTAATCTCTAGCGATGGCAAAATTTGTCCACTTTCTGGATGACGTGAAATTTCACCCAGACATGCATTCGTGGTCCTGAGAGGATAAACTAGTGACATCAGGATGCTCTACTGCTGTTAAAGGAAAACTAGTTTGCATGTCAAAGGCTGCATATGAAAGAAAAAAAAAAAAAGGTTTAACAAGCAGTTTGTGGCTCCAGGGGGGAGACAACAGAAATCTGAATATTACGATGCTTGTCAGTAGAGACAGCAGCATTAAAAAATGTATTTGGATGCATGAACACAGACTGGAACAGTTTTTACCTGTTACTGCTGTCCAGATATCCTGGCTACACTGGCAGGCCGGAAAAATGAGTAAAGTTGCATTGTGGGTAATAGTCAAACCCTCATTGCATCAATTTTAAACTAGGAAGGAGTAACTCTTGCAGGCAGTTTATGCTCGCTGCTGCCATCCTTGCCCATAGCTCACCACGTGTGCAGGCATCTGTATGAAACGTCATGGCATGAGCACAAAGATTTCCAGATAAGTTTCAGAGAAATCGCTGCAACAGTTGAAAAAGATGAGACGCTCTGCTGACAAACCTCAAAAAGTAATTGCACACACTCGCAAATCTACTGCAGAGAATTGTTTCCTAAAGATGAACTGAAAGGTGACCCCATGTTTTCTCCTCTTGCAAAAATGATCGTCATTTGCATATTTTTTATTTGCAGCTTTTACATTAAAATGAAATGGTTAACATGGTAAACACTATAGCATCTGGACTGTCTCTGCGGGTATGTTAGCATGCCGATTTTTAGTAATTACCTCAAAGCTCGACCGTATACAGCCTCATGGAGGTATTAGTCAGCAGTAGACACTTAAGCTGCGCCCACACAGGAAGTGTTCTGTTCCTCTCCTGCATATCTGATGATGTAATAATGATCCTCATTCATCTATGCAAGCAGCTATCTACACATCAGCTCTGTCTATATGTAACTCAAAGCATCCTGTGCCACGTGTCTGCCAGGCAGGAGTTCCAGCCACCCTGATCTTAGCTGCAGGAGCCGTTCGGGGCGTGTTGGCGTCCAGTTAACAAACATAAGAATCTGCCAGTTAAGAGAGGGAGACCAAGCAGCCGTCGGGATGTCATCCTGCCCAGAAAATTCGCCCAGCCACTGGTTACATGCCTGGGATTCTTTTGTACAAGCCACTCTTTCCTGCTTTGATTTTTTTCTAAAACATTTTCCTCCAGCAGACAGTGGCACAGGGAAATATTTTCCAGTCCAGAAATAAGTTGCTTTTAATTGCATATACACTTGGTGGTCTGTGCTGCAGTAAAAATGTGCCTGTGATTGACGTTCATTAGGGATGAAACAGGGTGGTATGCGGCTCGGCCTTGCAGCCGCGTTCCATTGGAGTTGCACTGTTCTCAAAACAAACCGCTCCAACTGGCGCGCACATACTTTCCCTGTGAGATCCTGGTGGGCGCTTTGAATGAATACAGCATTATAATGCTCCAAAATGCATGACTGAAAAAGGCTCAGTCATCATCTGAACTCTCTGCACTGGACTGGCTTTGAATATCATATCACGTAGGGCATGTAGACAGACTGAGGTAATGCCTTGGGGGAGATGAATGGCTTATTTTGGATAATGAGCAGGTTGGTATTGCATGAAACTACAGATTTCTGCACTTTTGAAAGCGCAGACTTGTCTGGGTCTTTGTGACCTCATGACGGCATAAATGTTCTCACTAATGTGAATGATTAACTGCTAAGAGATTATTCAAAAGTGCTCTGTTTAACTTTTATTGTTCTGCTCCCGTTGTCAGCAGAAAAGCAGCTGTGCTTCGCTTCTCCACAGCGACACAGCGGGTCAGAACACGTGGCAGACCTGCTGACTGAAGCTGCTGAAGCTGCTGAGAGTCAAACACAAGCCAGGAATGAAGTTACTCAAAGTTGGTGCTCATCGGTCACTTTAACCTGACACAAATAACTAAAAATCATAAAGTGATGAAATTTTATGTGCAAAAAGTCGACCTCACTGTGACATCACAACAGTTTGCATACCACACTTTTCTGTCCATTGTTCAATGCCATGAATCAGGAACTGAAGGGGAAAAATGTGATCTGCAGCTTGACTGGTTGGTGGAGGCGGTATTTCCTGTTTATTCACATTTTAACTGCCATGACTGGCATCAGGCAGCATCACTGACAGCCGCTGACCTGCTGCTGAGCATGCTTTAGACATGAGCCAAACATGCTCGTGAGCATGCACGACTACAACAAAACTCGCACTACAGTTAGTTTAACCTTGTTAAAGGTTTAGTGCACAGAAATCTGCTGGACTACTTGTGGTTCCTAGGATCCTTCAGAGTAGAATGGGAGGCAGAGCCTTCAGCTTTCAGGCCCCTCTTCTGTGGAACCGGCTCCCAGCTTTGATTCGGGAGACAGACACCCTCTCTATTTTTAAGATTAGGATTAAAAATCCTTTTTGATGAAGCTTATAGTTAGGGCTGGATCAGGTGACCCTGAACCCTCCCTTAGTTATGCTGCTATAGGCCTAGGCTGC
>JAVDPK010003105.1:50791-71576 GCA_034780415.1 Cichlasoma orientale | reverse complement strand
ATTAGTGTAGGTCCTTTACCTACAATATAAAGCACCTTGAGGCGACTGTTTGTTGTGATTTGGTGCTATATAAATAAAATTGATCTGTAAAAGTTAAATAACACATATGGACAGCGCAGTCTTTCTCCTGCAGCTCTCCCTCCCCTCCTGAGCCCCTCCCAACAGACGAGCAATGCTTACAAGTCACTCATTTAAAACATCCCGGTAGTGACTGTGATCCAGGTGTGATCCAGGTGTACAGTTTGCAAACCTAAACTGAATTAGCCACAGCTGAAGCCGTGACACTTTAGGTGCCGTTATCAGGAGGCTAAACTGTTAGCAACACGCAGCTTAGCAACTCGAGGCCTGCAGGGAGGATCTTCTGCATTTTCATGAAGGCAGAGTTGGCAGCTCTCCTGTTAGGAAGAAGAATCTTTATTTACATACTGTAACCCCAGATTATATAAGTAGCTCTTACAGGGCCACCTACTTATAGTGTGATTTTAGAGTGAGAAGCTACTTTTGGCAATACTGTTACATTTTATTTTCTTCGACTTGCTGTTTGTGTTGCTTTGCTGATTGTTAGATGTTGCCAGTGCTGAAATATAGCAGCTTTTCTGCCATTAAATTAGGCTGTGCACCATCTAAAGGGACCTGCACATGCATCTGCATATTTAGACCAGCCAATGGGAACGCCTTCTCTTTGGAAAGACCTCTGATTGTGCAGGCTTTATTGTTTCTATCTTGAAAATGGAGGCAGGAGGCGGTGCAGAAGTCTGCTTTTGTCTTACAGAACTTGAATTATAATATATTTAATGGTTTAATTACGCTGCAGTGACACCGTCTTTTATGGTAGAGTCCACGTGAAGGTGAGAGCTGAGCTGTCTCGCAGACTCTGAAGGTCTCTCTGTCCTTTGCCCAGCCAAAGATTTAAGACGTGCTTTTATTTTCATTTTAGATCAGCTGCTTAGCTGTAACAAATGTATGCATGCAAGTGGTAAATACCTGGTGCAGATAAAATGACAGATATTTCCTTTTGTAAGCTGGCAGAGAACAAAAACAGCTAAATAAATTGTGGGCAAACTTAAAGGTAATGATCATTTATTGCAGCTTTATGGCAGTAAAAGTAAAATACTGCAGTAAACAGCTCGGCTTCATGTTCAGCTCAGACTTTGCAGGACAATCAGACGTTCTCTGTAATCCTTCAACTGCAGCAGTAAAATACTTTAAATGTGAAAATATTTATGGCTAACGTGTGAAAGTTTAAGGTGAGAGGATCTAAATCAAACGCTTGATTAAACAATCTAACGTACTTTCTGATAATGATTCTTTTTCATTGTTTTGGACTCACATTGAGCATTGAGTGAGACTGCAGCTGCATTCAGGCCAGTTAAACTTTTAAGTTAAGCATTTCCTGGATAATTCAGTCCACAGTGACAAGTTTATATCGTCCTGAGACTTTCCCAAATGCGTTCGCCTCCGATGACCCTTGTGTGCAGCTGGGTGAGATGGATGTTTGGGATTCTTTCTCAGTTAATAATACCTCTTTCACTGCTCTCAGCTCCGTGTATGCAAACTCTGGTAATAACGTGTTGGGCCAAAGGGCAGATTAGTAATGCGTTTGGACTGCAGGTTTACAATCAGGTGTCATGAGACAAAAGCTGTGGAGTGTCCCTATTAGGTCACTTTGAGCACAGCGTCCACCCTAGCTGCTCTTACGTCTGCGGCCTCGTCTTCAGCCTCCCCCATGGCTCGTCATTATGTGCTCACTCAGCTCTGGGGTGCTCCAAAGTTCACAGGAGAGAGAAGGAGAGGGAGGTGGGAGAGTCATTCCTGTAACTGTGAGGTCAGGAGGCTGTGTTTTCTTTCCCATCCCTGCCCTCTTTTTATGCCTCTCCGTCTTTTGTTCGTCATGATAAGCAGTCAGGTGGCAGCAGAAGCCGTCTCCCTATCACCCACTATCACCCAGCACCACCACCTTCTCTCAGTAGTGGGCATGTGCTGATTGCATCTGCTTCTCTACAAAAACCACAAAGTTCATTTTACTACAAACCAGACTCGTGTTTTATTGTTGCAGCCAGTCCCGTGTTTGCATGTATTAAATCTGTCATGCCCTACCAGAATGTATTTTAAATCTAGCATGCATCCTTTTTTTAAATTTGATGTCAAAAACCCTCCTTAATTTGCTAAACGTGTTTGTTTGATATTAATATGCAGCTTTGCTGTAACCAGCTGAATAGTTACTGTAGCTTGCTAATAACTGGCAACATTGTGCTAAAGTGAGCGGGTCTGCAGGTCCAGTTTCTGAGGCTGAGCTCGCTCTGAAAGTTGTGTCAGGCACTTACCGCAGAGGTTTTGCAACAGAACACAATGTAATGCAATAGATATGTGCGATATTACACAATTTTCTCATGCAAGTGTCTAATCAGTGTTTAAATTCGCAGATGGAAATGCAATAAAAAAATTAGGTCATTAAATAACTTAAGTAATCAAACATAAAAAGATGAATCACTCTGTGTTACCGTTGCTGCCGTCAGTCAGGTGCATGACTGATGTCACAGTCTAAAGCAGAGCAGGTACCCTGCATGGGGCCTCTTATTAAAACGACTGCAGTCTATATGTGGTTCATGTATCTGGCTCTCTGGCCTGTGCTGTTAGGCTTCCATCATAAATAGATATACATTTCTAACAATGCAAAGGAAAGCAATGCTTCTCGGACACTCGGAAACCTGCAGCGTTGCATCTTGTGCAGTCGCGTGCATTGAATCGACTAACAAGTTGCTGGTGTATGAACATGTACTTACTCTCAGTTTCTCACTGAGGTCCACGTGAGCTGGTTTGTGTTGTCCACACGCAGGTCCTGGTGTGACAACTACAACTTACTGACCAGTAGATGATGCCACCGTGGTTATGTCTATCTTATATATACAGTTTTTGCTTAAAACTTCACTCAGTACTTAAAGTATGTTGAAAGAATCTATTTGAAGGCCCTGACAGTGAATGCATCAAAAGAGGCAGGGTGGCGCTGAACCTGCACATGCGTGAGGCCCACTGTCTGAGTCCTTGTCTGAGTCCCCGGGATAAATGGGGTCTCGTGGAAATGTCACGCCAAACCTCAAGAGGAAGTGAGCCCATTTAAAGGGGCGGTTCACCAGCCTTCGAAGTCATCTTGACCTTGGAAGTAAATTTGAGGACTGTAGCTGATCTCATGAATGAAGCTCATGGTTCCTGCTGTCGGTTACAGAATAATCATGTTTTCATTTCTTCAGTGCAGGTGAATAAAATTTTACTTAAAAGCATCAAATCATTAAATGAATAGCAGCCTTTGTTTTCGGGTGAATCTTCCTCTTTTATCCCGGGTAATTTGAGCTCCTCCTTTGTGTTTCGGTGGCAAAGAGCAGAAAGGAGAGCCAAGAACAGCTGGAGAAATAATGGAGCCATTTCAAATGCTCGTATGTTGCTGGTTTGTCTTTGCAGGAATGTTTTGCACCTTGGAGGTGCTCCACAATTAAAAAACCTAAATTAATATAAATTAATACCCTATTTTCCTGTACATTCCTACACTTTCTTACCTTTTTAATCACTTTTTCTTTTGCAGCAAGTGTGCGCTGAATAAATTTATGCTAATGCCTTATTTTATTCTCTTATTTTCTTTTTTTTTTGCCTGTTTAAATGAAATATGTGCAGTTCTGCCTGTTTATTACATTCTCGGGAGTAAAGACAGAATCAGTGCATGCATGCATGCATGTAAGCTGGCAAGTGTGTGTCTGCTGGTTGAGTGTGGGGAAGAGGGGAAAAGGTGAGAGCGCTCTGTGTGGCAGCCTTGGAGGAGCGGCATGGAAGTGTCAGCTGAATGTGTAACGGCGAGACGGGAGCAGGAGCTGCTGATGTTTATCTTTGAGCAGCGGAGCATGAAAAATAATAATAAGGCTGTAGTTTTTTCTGGGCCTGACATGTTATTCAGCTCTCTGCGTTCACTTTTGCTGCGTTTGAAGCTGAATGTGAAGCTTTCTGCGATGTGATGCTGCAGTTTACTGTGGAATGACAGGAATTTTCTGCTCCCTGTTTATTTTCCCACAAAGTAGGGAGTAAAATGGGCTGGTCTCCGTGCAGAGAAAGAACCCTTTTGAGCCAAATGCACTCATTTCTGTTCATGAATAACAGGGTGGTGCAGTTGGTTAGGAGTGTAAATGCTGGATTATTTAAACAATGAGCGCTGTGACTTGTACGTTGGTGCCATGTGAGAGCTAAAGGTGGTGCGAGAATGAGGGGCTGTGGGTTTACTGAATTCCTATCTGGTGAGCGGCGCATTGGTTTCTGTCTAGACAAAGCTCAGTTGTCGGGGAGACCCGTGCAGATCCAGGACTGCCCCGGGCTGCAGGAAGTATTGGTGGGAGAGAGTGGGCTGTTATTTTTTTTTCTTCCATCCTGCTCACTTTTCTTTCCTTTGGGGATTTCAGCGTCTGTTGCTGAGAGCGGGTTTTTTTTTTTTGCTGCTGTTGTTGTTGTTGGTGGGAGTTTTTCTCCCATGATCGGGTGGAGACAGCTTGGTGCATTTGTGCAGTGATATCAGTGCCACAGAAATCCCACTGCTTTCATGTCTCCCACTCACCAGGAAATAGCACCCTGGCCCACTTTGAATGCAGAATATTCACATTTACAGATGCATGCTGTGTGTGAGATGTGTGGTACATCACATTCAGAGCTTTTTACCACAAAACGGGTCTTTGGCTCTCTGATGATGGGACCCCTTTGTGTGGCTCTGTTGTCTCTGAGGGACTGTGTGCAGCGATAAGTCAAAGTGAGGCAGCGTGACTGTCGGTGAGCAGACAGGACTGACTAAGGCTTCATTAACTGTTACACTCAGCCGTGCCTCCAGGGCTCTTTCCTGGAGCCAAGACTCCAGATCCTTGTCTTTGGAGGATTTATAGTGTTGACAACAGACTCATTAGCGATTTCTTATATCTAAGTGACGCTAATAAAGTCTGGATAAACACAGAAATATCCCTGCAGACCCCCCCCCCCTCCTTCTGGATGTTTTCCAGACTTTTCATCCTTACAGGACATTGAGCCTTTTCCTAACATGCTTTTACATTAATTGGCCTGTAACCTACAGCACAATAGGCAGGATCTCAACACTGACAAGGGCATTAGGTACTTCAATATTTGATTGCCATTATGCTCGCACGTGGCCACCTGACTGCATTTAATAGGTAAACTTTTTCCACTAGATGGTTGGCCTGATTTCCAAAAATGCTTAAATAATAATTTTAATCTTTTCAGTAACCTGCTTCTTTTTTTTTTTATTACAGTTTTGCAAGAAAAATGCACATATGATAAAATGGCATAGCTGGACCTTCATTAGTTTCCTGAAAACAGGAAGCAGTCTGCTGGGCTCACCAACAATGGTCACAAATGGATATCCTCTTTGAGTTAGGTAGCTTTAATGGCATTCTCTCTTAATGGAATGAGGCTCATTAAATAACTCACACTTAACTTTTCATAGATTAACTTTTATGTTTCCAGCATTCTGAGTTTTTTGTGTTTTCGGGGATCGTCCTGGATTACAAACAAAAGCAAAGCCAACTGCAAACGACGTCAATTTTTGTTCTTTTAATTGTGAGTATTTAAGTCGGGGGTGGGGTATTTTCATGCCATTACAATGTAAAGTCTGTGGTCTTAGTGAGAAGCTGGCAGACTTTATAAGGTGGTGTCAGGGAGGGCTGGCAGTATGGTCAAACCTTCACTGCTGCCCAACAAGTTCTTTGCATGCATTAAAAATCCAGTTGCCTCGTAGCTTCAAAAACATTAGATGAAGAACGTTGTCCATCAAACAGTTGTTGGTGGGTGAAAGATCAACAAAAACAATAAAAAAGAAAAGAGTTGCTTCAAAGCTTTTTTTATTACACTTGTTCAAAGTGAGTTCTGCATGCAGCAGGTTTGCACGATAACCCACACCCACATTAATTTCTGTATTAATAGAAACAGCTGTTGGCTGGCATGTTGTGCTGCATCTGGCTGTCCACGTTTAGCTGCAGACATGGTGGAGGAGTTCCTCTGTTGTCGGGCTGTTTCTGTATTTGTCAAATAAAAGCGAAATCTCCCAAAAGCCAAACGTAATTTCTTTGGAAAGCAATCAAAGCGGAGCAGGGAGGGAACCGAATGCGAGCGTGATAAAGTGTTGGAGAAGAGAGCAGCACCTGGTTCGGGGCTTTTTAGCTGCTTGTCTTTCACTAAATTCCAGCTACATGAAAGACGAGTTGCCAGAACTTCAAAGAGCGTCCTAATCCGTAGATGTCATTCACTGTGGGTCTCCACAGGGTGTGTATGAAAAGGACCGAGATGAACTTATTTCTCATGGAATCAGAAGCACATTAGTCGGAGCTTTGAACTTTTAAACGTTTGTGCCTGTCTCCAGGCTGTGAGACCCGACATGCACGCGCTCTCAAAGGAAACCTGTTTTTCCGCACATGGGGCCCAGGTGGGAAGAAAGGACGGAAGCTGGAGTGAAAATCTGTCCTGAAGCTGACCCCACCCGTGCGCGAAATGTGCCGCATTGCAATGTCTCAGGGATGGATGTACAGTGAAGTGTGAAGCTCGTGTGACTCAGCAGCTTGGAACCCTCATCTCCTGTTTTAATCTGCAGCGCAAACACCTTCTGTGTTTCTTTTCATGGCTGCTGGTTTCGCACAGTTAGGTGTTCAAAGCTTTCTGGACAGCACGCCTTTAAAGTCTGTCACCATCAAAGCTTGTAATCGATGATGCTGCTGCACACATTGAAATCTTATAGCGTTAGTCATACAGTTTGTCTCCACCAACGCTCATCACAGACACTGTGTGTTTGTCTCTCATTGGGAGGCCTCTGTCTCTTTCCTCTGCATGCCTGACTGGGCAGTCTGGCTCCCTGATAGCGTCAGGCTGTCTGAGATTAGTGCTCATGAGGGCGCAGTTAAACTTGTAAAAGCTGCGGATTCCTGTCCCGGTTGCCTCTGTTCCACACAATGCACAAACAGCCGCTGTGAGTGTGGCACAGTACTGATAGCCTGTCTGCATTGTCACTGTGCCCCTCAAATGAGCCTAAGCCTCAGAGCTTATTGTGGGGGCAGCCACAGATGCTGGTCCAGGAGCAGAGCGTGGAGCCTGCCGGCACTTCAGCAGTGTGACCGACAGATAACGGAGGCGCTCTGCGTCCCACGCGTAACACTTGTGACACTGTGCAGCTGATAACTAATCACACAGGTTTGTAGTCTGTCTTCAGTTGGGTCAGATGATGAAGAACACCTCTGTGTGAGATATATTTTAAAGATACAGAGTTGCCCCCTTCCTGGTTTCATTTATTTTTTTGCATTTTGTCCCTCTTCCATGTTTCAGATCATCAAACAAACTTTGTTATTAGACAGAAATAGCTGCTCCTGCTGCAGGGGTCACCACATGTTTCATTTGGAGAATTTAATTCCGGGTGGGGATTTGTGTAATGCAGTTTTTAAAGGATGATTTAATTTATGAAGGGAAAAAAACTGTTTAAGCTGCATTTGCAAAAAGAAAAAGTATTTCACCCCTAAACCCAATAACTGGTTGGACCAGCTTTGGCAGCGAGAACTGAAATCAAGCATTTGTGATAACAGGTCTTTCTGGATGGAGTCTTTCACAGCACTGTGCAGGAACTTTCCTTCTTTCCAGACTGGTTCTGGTAGAGAGCAGAGTTCATGGCTCCATCAATGACAGCAAAGCAGCCTCAGACCATCACACCTCCACCTCCATGTCTGCCTGCTGGTTCTTTATGAAACCCTGTGTTAGTTTATGCAGATGTAACGGGACTCAAACCTTCCAGGAAGTTCAGCTTCTGTCTCGACACAGAATATTTTCCCAGAAGTCTCGGGGGTCATCCAGATGTTTGTTGGCAGATGTGAGACGAGCCTTTGTGTTCTTGTTGGTCAGCAGTGGTTTTCTCCTTGGAGCTCTCCCATGGAGGCCATTTTGGCCCAGCCTCTGATTGTTGAATCATGAACTCTGACCTCAGCTGAGCCAAGTGAGGCCTGCAGTTCTTTAGATGTTGTTCTGGGTTCTTCTGTGACCTCCTGGATGAGTTCTCGATGCTCTTGGAGTAATTTTGGTAGCCGGCCGCTCCTGGGAAGGTTCCCCAAGAAAAATAAACAAGAAGGGGGCAAATACTTTTTCGCAGCACTGCATGTCCTCAGCATCGACAGGCACCAGTTCTCCGGTACCCTGTCAGGGTGAGGAAACGGTTGTTTTTAAAAAAATCAGCCCCTCACAGTAGCAACCCTGCTCATGTGAGCTGGGAGTGACACCCCCATATCAGTAATGTCATCATCCAGTGTGTCAGGGTCCAAAAGCCAAAGCACACCTTGTTCCCAAAGGAGCCATATCAGCTGCTTTGGGAAAACAGCACTAAAGGCCCGGGGATGAGAACGAGCTGTACTGCAATACAAACATGGAGCTGCAGTTCACCTGAAACATGCAAAGATCATCAAACAGGTATAAAGCCAGCTAAATAGCAGGCTTCAGTATGCTGTTCCATTGCCTCTCCGTCTGTGGGGCATGGAGCCCCTGCAGTGGGGTGCAGGTGAAAAATCGCCCCTTTGGGAACTTATTTTACAGTTTGCTTGTTTTTTGGTCACGTTTTACTTTCCCTTTTGACTCTTGTAAGATCAGAGTACGTCAGTAAGAGTGAGCACAGAGGGAGTTTTTGGCCTAAAATGACATCACAGCAGCTTCTCCCCGTCTCAGTAACCCGGTCTGCCATCGCCCAGTGCCACAGGGCACAGAAGCCGAAGTCATTAAATGATCAAGGAGATGGCACCCCCGGTCAGTGCGGTCGGACTTAAATATTGCACTGACAATTCATTTGAAGTTGAACTTTTGGCCTTTTGATATTTTGCTGCGTATGTTTTAGATATTGTGCTCACATGTTTGTGGTGTGCGGCTGCTGTATGTCTGCTTGCCCTTATGTGTTTGCTGATATCATTTTACTCTTTCAGTCTGGAGAAGCTGAAACACAGAACCATTTAAAAACATTTGCAGCACCAGCTGTTTGAGCCTTCCTTAACGATCGTAATGATTTTGCTTCTAATTTGAAGCAATCGCCTCTCCTCTGAGCTCGTTTGGGTTCGATAATAATAACTAAGGAGTATCTCAGCACACATACGGGTATGTGACATGTCAGTAAATCATTAGAGTATTTGGTCAGACGGCAGGTCTGTGTGCGCTGTTACACACCGAAGGGCAAAAGCTGCTGTCATAAACTCTGTAGGACCTCTGTGCTGGCACTGTGAGAGCCCACCTGTGCAAAAGCCCTGAAGCCACATCAAAGCAAGCTCTCCGCTGCAAGACTTCAAATATATTTTCATCAGTCCTTTCAGTGTGCCACATGTTTACATTTGCCACACATTAAGCACGCACACTAGATGCAGACGGGCGCACCACAGCTAAAAGCGTCTCAGACATTCTTTTGGCTAGCAGGATCTTAAAGGCTCAGTCCGCGCGCTCGGAGTCGCACACCCGCAGTAATAAACGCTTGCTGCTTGTTTGTGTTTGTTTTGCAGGAATGCGTGCACTTTTCCACCTCTGCATCCGTTTAATGAGGATTTGTTTCAAAAATAAAAATGCAAAAGTGTATTTTTTATGTTTTCCTTCATTACAGTAGGAATTGGTTGCATATTCTTTGCTTGCCAAGTAACCTGAAACCCCATAAATGAGCTCGGTTATTTTTTTTGACCTCTGGGCAAAAAAAGGTTAAATGGATTTATGCAGTGAGCCGGTCCTTACTGTGACTTCATATTTGATGTGCATTCATTTTATGGGGAAAAAGGTGTTTTTCCCCCCCCCAAAAGATATAAAAATACTCCTTTCATTTGCAAAGCTTTACTAAACAGTGCAGTCAGAATCTTAAGGAGATCCTACGATAAAATGCATTAAATTTAGAAGTAATTAGTCTGTTATGATCCCTGAAAAGCAGGAGGGTTCCTGTAAAGCTAGCCACTACCCTGACTTGTAATAAGGGATTATTTGGAATCCAGCTCATTCCAGGAGAGGGACCTCCCTGTATCAGACAGTTCCTTTGAAAGGAGTTGCACAGCAGAGTCTGTGTGTGATGAGCCAGTCCTGCTGGAAGGGTGCGTAAACTCATTCACCTCTTTCAGTCTGACTGCTGAAGACAGCGTGCCACATCTGGTCTCTGCGGTCTCCGTGTCTCTGGGCCCGCTGGTGGAACCCCTCCCAGCTGCACTGATGTTACTTTTTTTTTTTTATTGCAAGTTATTTCAGCTTGATTTCCATATAAACGTTTACAAACGTCTCTGGAAAGCGTTCCAGGTTACAAACCTTCGCACCATCAGAGCCAGATCACCAGCGTAGCCAAAATTAATTTGATTACTTAAGAAATATCTCAAAGGTTTTGAACTTTTTATCCCAGAAAAAAAAAAGTGTCCATGCTTTTACTTCTAGTTCTCTGGATGTGCTGCTCAAAGGAACATCAGGAAAGCGTCTCAACTTCCGAGTTTTAGTTTAAAAAAAGAAAGGAAGTAAGAGCATTTAGCACAGTTGCTGAGGTCATTGTGTTGCTTTAGGTTAGTTTTCTAACTGTGATGCTTGTTTTCAATTCCCTGCATGCCTCTGGACCTCAGTATCTGTTGGACATGCTGGTTGACAGTGAACCATCTTGACCCCTCTGGAACACGCTGCCCTGTTATTTCCCAGGTCACTGCCAGTACTGAGGATTTGACTTTTTAGCCTCCAGATCACATTAGGTTTGCTCCAGCGTTCTCAGGGTTTCAAAATCTGTGTTCAGGTGCACTTTTTATTCATCCTGGTCTCATTTTATTTATTTCTGCATCTGATTTTATCGGTTTTGTTTGGCAGGTTTTATCATTTTTTTCATTGGGCTGCTGTTAAATAGGATTCTTTTTTATTTCTGCTGTTTAAAAAATGTATCTTATGGATCTTCTGGCTCTGTTCGCTTGCTGACGTCAGTCTGTGGACTTAGTTTCATATGATCTGTGCAGGTTTGTGTCTGTAACCTCAGTGGGAGCGCATGCTCTGTGAATCCACCTGGAACGAAATGTTCTGGATAAATAAGTTCTGCTTAATAGTTTCAGTGAGAAGCTGAATCCCTGAAAGATAAACGTGCATTTCAGAATATCATTGAACGACTGACTCGCTTTTCTTTAATAACAGCGTGCACTTGAGTTGGAGACGTGGACTGGCATGATCTGACGGTGCTCCGCTGAGCTTCTTGAGATGTCAGGAATACTTGCCTTTTGAAGTACCCCCATAAATGTTCTTTGAGGTTGAGGTCAGGTAACAATCCGCGCTTCTACTTTGGTGTTCAAAGCTTTGAGGTGTGTTTGGACTCGTCGTCCTGCTGCAGTATGCAGCGTGGAGCTTCACGCAGTGCAGCTCGTCTTTAGTCGGGGTTGTGATTAAGTTCAGGTACTCGGCTCCTGAGCAGGAACACCTGGTCTGCTGGAAAAACGAGGCGTAGCCACGTTTGTAACGAGTGAACAATAACTGCAAGTTGATTTCCTAGAAAAAGCTTCTGATGAGTCGACCTGAAGGTCATCTGACACACGAAGAGCTGACCTTTTGAGAGCCACCAGCCTGCTGCACTCTCACAGCTGACAGGAGTTCAGTTCTTTATCAATTCCCACATTGATTCCTGAGCCAGATTTATAGGAGGAAACAAGCATCAGTGCATCTTTATTATCTAAAATCCCAAACAGGCTCCTGCCTGATGCCAGCGGCAGTATCGGTCTCTCAGTCAACAGTCTGAGCATGTCACTCAAGTTATTACGATGCACGATGAGCTGCTCGCTTTGGAAGCAGTTTCATGACTGTGTTCACTTATTATGGCAGTTGGAATAATAAAGTACTACTTTTTATTAGACTGTTGGTTGAAACAAAGAGATAAATACCGTGAACAGTTTCTATAAAAGCTGAGGTGATGTTGGTGTGCTTTGGTGTGTTTTATCCGATCTCGACTCTCGAGGCTGGATGGCAGCAGCCGGCGTCACACGGTGTCCGTGCACACGTTAGTGGGCGGTTTCTAACCCTGCAGTGACGCAGCTCTAACCTTTTTCAGAGTTTACTCATGCCTGGCCAGCACAGCTGTGTTGACAAGAGATGCACGACATGAAGTGTTAACTTCCCTGGAACAATGAGTACAGAGGAGCAGAACTTAGTACACAAGCCTGACAGTAAATGTGGTTTGAACGTCAGCATGCAGAGTTTAGCAACGCTGCCTTCAAAACTGTCTTGCACTCAGCAATAGCAGCTACACTTTCTCCATCCTCGGTTACCATCCCATGTGTGTAGCTCCTATTTTTAGCACCTCCGCCCCATATTTAATCATTTATACTTTGGAGGGTAGCAGGCGATAGTGCTTCCTGTGGAGGAAGCGGAAAGGAGTGGGTGGCTGGGTGGGGGGATTAGAGGGATGCATGGTCTTGTCTCCTTTCTGGAGTCAGCTCTGCAGTTACCCATGTTTCATCTGCCTTCCTTTTCAGCATGTTCCCCTCCTCCGTAACATCCTGCACCAGAGCACAGAGCAAACATTCCCTGCACCACATGCCAAAGGTTCTTTTTCTCATTCCCACAGAGCTGCTTTCTGCTTGTTCCAGGAGCAAAAGCTGCAAATGATCCCAGCTGAACAATTGTTACGCACACTGTGGACGTTCTTCTTAGCTAATTGCTTAATGGTGCATTTACTGTGTTTTACTATAGAGCTCAATGCAAGATGTCCTGTTACTCTTGCATTAGAAGCTGTTTCTGGTTTTTGTGTGGCTTTAGTGGGGAAAGCAGAAAGGAAACAAGGTTTTGCTCAAAGGCTGCTTCCCCTTTGAACAGTTGGCTGAGGTTAAATGTAGAAAAAGGCCAGCGTGGAGCCTCCCTTACGAGTAATGACGTCATGAGTCAGTAAAAGCAAAGCAGTGTATTTCTGGAAGTTAGAGTTGAGAAATAGCAGTCTGTTGGGTTGGCTCACAGCTTTTACGCACATTGAGTGAATTTCAGATCAGGTCAACTGCCACTTCTGAGAAGTTGCACACTTATAGATTTTTCTGCTTCCACATCTGATATTTAAAGCCTTTAATGCAGAAACCTGCTGCAAACGTGCAGCTTTGTCTTTTTCTTACAGCCTGTTCTGTTATCTGAGGCTCAGCCGCTCACTGACTGCAGCATCTCAGATATTGGATGGATTGTTGTAACGTTTGGTGCAGATGTGTGCAGCGTTATAGACTGTATCTCAAAGATGGCTGCAGTGCCGCGATGTCACTCGTCAGTGCCTGATGTTTGGCCTAGAGCCACCGTGTGCGGCTCCACGTTATTTCTGCACAACAACCTTCGGGTGTCACTCGGTTTTATTTTCACTTTACAGGAAGAATCTTCTGACTGATGCTGGAAAATCTGCCCAGTGATGTCACTGATGGATGGCACAATGATTTGTCATTGGGCCATAAAATACACCTTAGTGCCATTATGTACCAGTCCAAACCAGATTCCTACAGTGGAGTTTCTCCTTTAGCAGCTCCACTCTATCGCACATCTTTCCTCTAATTAGTATGGTGCATTTTTTTTAATCCAGTAAAGATTTAATCTTGGATACATTGTATTTGGATTTGAGAAAGCACTGTGCACATGGGATATGGGAGGTATTGCAAACACCTTTTGAGCCAGAAAACTCGATTTATGTTCATCGACTCAGATTCTGTGTTGTTGCTGTTATAGCAGCAGCTTGGCCCCCCACAGGAACAGTCAGCATATCAGCAGATTAACTACACTGGGGGTGGGGGTTTCCTTTATGTAAATATCAGCTACATCTCTGCACTAATTTAATGTGCATTCAGTAAGGGTCATTTTTTTTTGTCTCACACAGGTTCAAGCACGGCTGTCTGAAAACTGCAATGTCATCAAAAATGCAGGGCTCCAGCAGCATAGCTCAGGCCAGGCGGACGGTGCAGCAGCTGAGGATAGAAGCCAGCATCGAGAGGGTAAAGGTGCGTCTGTAGTCACACTCATTCACACCACCATGACCGCCCTACTCTTTGGTGTTTTGAGGAGATCGGTGCGCTGACTGATTTCTTTTCAGGTGTCCAAGGCTTCATCAGACCTGATGCGCTACTGCGGAGAGCACGCCAAGAACGACCCGCTGCTGATGGGCATTCCCGCTTCAGAGAACCCTTTCAAGGACAAGCAGCCTTGCACAGTTTTGTAGAGCAACACCTGAACTCTTGCTTTTGATGTTGGTTTGTACGTGTAAAAGCTCTGTTCACCCGCCTTAAGGCCAGTACGCCCCTTAACTTTTTCACATGCCTGCTTGAGTTTGATAGAGAATGCAGTCCTCGCTGCCTGTTAGTCGAATAGCACCAAAGAACCGGCAGAAGGCTGAAGCTGTAGCCTCTGATCAAAGCTGCAGCTCCAACAAAGATGATTAAAAGAGGAGGCTTTTGTTTGTCTGCACTGTAATCTGACAGGATCTGGAAGGCCGCAGACCTCAGCCTGAAAGGAGCTGAGAGCTGATGACTGTAATTATGACAGCGCGCATAAACAAGCCCCCTTCAAATCATTGATCCAATCAGATTTAAGCTTCCAGTTTTCACTCCTTACTTTCATCAGGCTTTCATCAGGAAACGGTTTGTTCTCTGTTTAGAATGAGACCATTAACAAGATGATGACATCCTGCCGGATGAACTGTCCAAACTGTGACGGCCTCCTTCTCCAGGATAAATGGAGCTCCGTTACCGCTGATCGGCTTTTTATTGTCACCGTGTCCGTCAGGAGAAAGGGTCTAAAATCATTAAACCTGTTACGATCATTTCCAGCTCCACATTTTTATTCTTGGACTCTACCGCAGTGGGTTTTTTTTTTTAATGATTTACTATTTAAAATCTTCCCGAGTTTTCTTTTTTATGTGATTGAAAATAGCTGTTTTAATTCCCATCCTCATCCCTTTATGTCAAGCGTCTTCTGATTGGCTGCCCCTCGTAGGTAATCAGGCTTAGAGCAGTCTGAGGTTTTGGATCACAGGGATACTTGTTCATATGCATCTCTCATATAACAAAGACACAAACAGTTCTGTTCAAATCTTGTTTAGATTCTCTTCTTTTTGTTGATACTTGGAGTGCAGTGCCAAGATTTTAAGCACCAATTGATGTTTTACTGCACGCTTGCCGCTTTCACTATGAACCACCTTTGGCTGCGTTCAGTGCAAAACTCTAAAATAAGATGAACAGCTGAAAGTCTCACAGTGGAGGAGACTGAAAATAGTCTGAATCTCTCTGAAACACGCAGTGAAGTAAACCTCAGTGTCGCCACATTAAACCATTACTGCAGAATAAAACTACTGGTACTCCTCAGAGGTGGTTTCTCTGCTTCTGTCTGCAGACCTGCTTTCCTCTTCACTTCAGGCGCTGTGAACTCGCTGAACACCAGATGCGTTTGGAGAATTTCATGTTTACAGCTGAAACTTCCTTTGATTTTATCGCGTTTTCATAGCTGCAGCTTTGTGTCATCTGTGCTCATGCAAAAACATGGAACTACTTTAACCAGCCAGGGCCTTAATAATGAAGTTAACCTCGTGACCTTTGAGTCACACAAGTGCTGTTGTCTAAAACTGTGAATTATAAAGATTGTCTAGGTGAGGTGCTAGCTTCTGTTTAATGTTCTATTCTGTTTCGCGTTGTTGTGCTCATGGTGCATCTGCTTGATTTTTTTTTTTTTTTACTGGTCAGTATAGATTTATGTTTTTATTGGAAAAACAATCAGTCTGTGGTTTCTCACACATGGAATCAGCTGTCATATTCTAACCTTCGCCTGTTTTTACATGTGGTAAATGCAAATAAACAAGTTCAATAACTCAACTACATTTATATGAGGGTGTGTTTGGATTTTCTGGTATAAAGCATCATTTATTTAATCAAAGCGGAGCTACTCTGTTCATATTTTTGTAGGTTTGGGTGATTCAAAGATCAGAATGATCGTTCTTTGTCTTATACTGGGCCTCAGTCACATCTCGAGTGCAGCCACCATCTAAAATCAGCTGTTTTCTTTCCCAGCCCCTTCCCTGAAGCCGGCCCTCTCCTGATTGGCTGCCCCCAGTAAACAGAAGGTTTGAGAGAGAGAGAGAGAGATTCAGTAAGACCTAAATCGGCTTATTGAAACAATATAAAACATTCTGAATATTATTCCTCTGTCTGAGTCAGAGGTCACCGTGTTCAGACGAGTGGGTGAGTGAATCGGGTCATAAGCACAGACTTTCTTGATTGCTCTAATTTGCTCTAATTTCTCCGTGAAGTTGTTTACGTGCCTCTAAGCCATGAGCACCTTGTTATGCAATAATCCCTGCTTCTGTGAGCGACCCTTTCTCTCCTTTCTCAGTCTGCTCAGGTGTGATGTTACATCCACAATCAGGTCAGGCCGTATTTGTTGGCCCACATTCATGTAATCCCCACTCGAGTCAGATGACTTACATGGCTGGCTTTTGTAGCCGCTTCAGTTGTAGTGATAGTGTTACTCAGGACGGTGACAGTCGTAGTGAAGAAGCCCCGGGATAAGCCAATAATCCACTATCTCCAGTATCTCACCTACTTTTGGAGGCCCCTCCCTCTGCCACAGGAAGGCCTTTAAATGATCAAATTGGCTTTCAGGTGTCAGTTCACACTCGTTATACTCCAGCATTTCTAATATTATTGCTTCACATCGTAAGAAGAAAGAAACCCTTCAAACCTCAGACCTTTTGTTACAGAGTTGCCTGCTTTAGCTCTGTGATTGGCACCTTCTCCAGAAGAACTACAGCAGCAACCCTGTGACAGGACAACTGCAGCTGGAGTGTTCTGGTCCCACACTGCAGAGCTGATCGGACTCTCACATGTCTGCATGCGCTGACCTCGGTGTGCAGTTTATCAAATTTGCAAACTGTTCCCTTTTATTTCGGTCAATTTAACACGACCACAAACCCCGCGGCTTCTGTCACACCCCACATTCCTCCTCCTCGCTCTTCCAGTCACTTCTGCAGTGTGACCCAGTTTTCCCTCCCCATCTGCCGTCCCTCCACTTGAGAGGTTTGCTGTCTTTGTGATGTCCCCGGCTGCACACTCACACCTCTGCAGCAGGTCAGCCTCTGTGCGTACGCTGCATGTTAATTACAAGAACTATTATTGTCAGTGGTCAGAGGGCATGCCTCTATTCATGTGGTTATTTTTAGCCATGAAGCTAAAGTACTGTACAGCTCTAGCAATAGACCTGAATAGCCCTGACTCATGCATCCTTTGTCTCATGACCCTCTGTGTAGAAACCTTTGTCCTTTCTCACTCTGCAAGCACCAATAAGTTCTGGTTTTCTCTTTTTGCAGCCTGAAAGGGGTCTTCATTTTTTTTCATGCCTCACTGCTATTTTTAATCCTCTCAGCAGTAAATTTAGCTCAGATTGCGTAAATGCAGAGAGGGGTGAAAAGAACGAGTTGTCACAATAAGCTCCATCCCACTCAGATTTAACTACAATGGGAATCTCCCCCCGGTGTAATAAGATCTCCAAGATGTGCAAAAGGTCAATGTTTACTAGAGTTCCCATGCAGGAGTAAAGTTTATTTCAAGGAATCTCACGCCAGCAGCACATTCAAAGCCAGCTGATCTGGTCTGAAAGGACTCTCCAGTTTCCTGCTACAGGCTGGATTTTTTTCTCTTTTTTTTGAAGCCCAGATGAGGTGCAGAAGTCTCGTTTCTTCTCCGACCGCATGAATTACCAAAAACATGTTGTCTACCCTACTTTGATCTCTCTGCAGGACACCCTCCTGAGCAGGTTACTCAACGACAGGATCTCAGCTCTGTGCCGAAATCCAGAAGATGCAGAAAAGCTTAAATACTCAGACCTGCCTGGTGACATGCTGCAGCAAAATCCAAATCTGACCTCCTCACATGCTTCTGTCAGGAAAGCTGTGCATGATTATCTACAGCCGATACAGCAAAACGAAACCCACCACAACTGTTTTCATTTAGTTTATTCAACTTAACAAGGCACATTTTCAACTATGCATAAATATAATTCATTAAATAACATAAAGACACCAGTTAGTGGACAAACACAATATTGCCCACAATAATAATAATAATAATAATAATAATAATAATAATAATAACAACAACCAACTGTGAAAACTTTCCCTTTTGGATTTTCAAAGTGACAAGTCTTAAATAAGATGAAGTAAATGTGCTTTTGAAGAAATGCTCAGATTTGGTCAAATTTTCATGAGGAGTGTTTGAAGCTGAGAGCCGATCCGATCCGATCCGATCCGCTCCGGTCCGCTTCCTGGAGTCCTGTCAGCTGAGACACCGTCTGCTTTTCCCCAGTTCCTGCCTGTGCTCGGCACCACGTGTGAACCACGCTCACATGATTCAGTTTCCTTGAAAAGGATCCTTTCTCGGCAGAGAAAGACGCAGTCACACGTTAGAAAATCCCGGAACCCAGACAGCTGAGTCACTCTTCCTTGGCCCACAAGTTCACCCTGACCTGGTAAATTTGTTGGAACGCTCTTTTCCTTTTTTTTCCTTCCCTGCCTCTCCCGCCGCTCTCTCTCTGGGGCGCTTTCCAAACAAGTCCAACACAGACATTAACACAGGCCTTGTGCAGTTACTTTCCCCCAATGCACACAATACATTTATATTCCAAGCAGCTTCATCGGTCAGGAAGGTTGATAACAGGCACCCACTGATCCAAACAGCGGCAGTCTCTGCAGAATCTGTTCACTTTGCTCAGTGCGGGGTCCTTCCACGGGGACGACTGAGGATTCTGCACAGGAAAGAACAAAGCGGTTACCACCTGTTCATTTACGAAATGTGCAAATAATAATTCAGATTGCAAAACCGATGCCAACTCCCAGGAGGTCATGGCAACTGAAGCAAGGAGCAATAAACCCCTGGTACACTTAATTGCGCAAAGGGAAATGAGCAATATGCCTCCGGTTTAAAGTAAACGGAGATGAGTAATGAGACTTACAGTAACTAGAACGCAGTGCAGATCCATTGGCTCTCCTCCAGGCTTCACTCCGCCAAGTATCTCTGCAAGACGCCTCATGTTGCTCACGCGCAGGATGTTGATGTCGTTCTCGCAGCAGAACGCCTGGATCAAGGTGAAGTGAATCTGCAGAGCCACATCCTCCTCATCGTCTGTGGCCAGTAGACACAGCACCACATTGTCCGGATCCCTAAAGGCAACAAACACAATCAGCAGTGAGGAAAAGGCCAATCAAACACTCAGTCTCACCCCAGCTGGATTTTCTGGAGCTGCGGCGGCGATCGTGTTATCAACTTACGCATTGAGTGACTTTGCTGCCTCATAAACTCCGACAGTGATGCAACCCTGAGGCAATGCCGCGCTCAGGACTTCCTCCAATGCTGTAGCCACCGAGTCCATCCTAAAGAAACAGAAGTTGAACAAATCGCGCATGGTCAGTGAGAGCTGCCGGTTCACGCTGCGATGCCCTAGTTTTCCAGTTAAGGCCATTCACGTGATATGAATGCCGGTTAATGATGTAATGTTGTATTACTGATACAAGTGCACGAACAGAGACAGATCAGTACAACAGGGCTGAACTGGCTGCGTGCGTTAAGAGATCTGCAGCCAATAATCCTCTGATGCGAAATTCGGATGAAAAACGGAATTACACCGAGGAGCAATGCAAATGCGCGCAGTTAAACAACAAAAGCTGACCTTTCTGTTGAGTTATCGCCACTGGTATCTTCAAAAGTCATATTGCACATCCAACCGGGGCTTGGTAAAATATCCAGAGCGGAATCCGTGCGTCCTGCGCTGCGGAGCGAGAGTCTCACTATGTGCCGGGAGCAGCCGGGTTCCTGTAGTAAAAGCCTGTGTACTCAGAACTCATTTGCATAAAGCCGTCCCAGTTATGGATGAAGGGTCACATGGTTCAGTTTAAGGCTGTCTTTGGATTAAAGCGACATCCTGTGGCCAAAACAGAGCAGTGACCACTATGAGAATAATCAGCGCTTGTTTCTGGAAATACAGTCAAAGCAACATGTCAATAATCACGAGGCTTTCCTCAGAGCTGTTAATCATCGATGGGAAACCAAATGTTTGCTTTCACTTCTACACAGTGGAAGAGCTGAACATTCATTAACAGAAAATAACAACAGGAATTATTAACTAACAGACCTCAAATGCATTCACACAAATTTTTTACAAATTCAGATTCAAATTTTTTTTATTTCATGGTACAAAGAAGTTTCTTACTTCAGTATTTAAATGCACAGGAAATGGCAAAAACCCAATTTGCTCTGTAAAATAATCAAATCTCATAAAGACATTTTATTCACAGCAGAACATAGAAAACATATCAAATGTTCAAAATGTGGAAATGTCCCATTTTAAGAAAAATGTGAGCTCATTTTGAATTTGATAGCAGGAAAGCGTCTCAGAAAGGTTGGGGCAGGGCCACCTTCCCCGCTGTGCAGCATCACCACTTCTTTTAACATCAGTCTGCAAACATCTGGGAACTGAAGCGAGCAGCTGCTGGACTCATTTGATTTCTGTGTTTTACTGTGAATGAAACAGGGATTTATGGGACTTACAGAGCAGTTCGTTGTTGAAAGCTCCTGAATCATAATAAACTCATAATAAAAACAATTTTAACTCCAAAACGGGTCCAACCCAGTACTAGCAAAGTGTACCTAATAAAGTGGCATGTATGTATGTACAAGGTCTTCAATAATCAGGCCCCATCTTATCTTAAAGACCTCGTAGTACTGTATCACCCCAATAGAGCACTTCGCTCTCAGACTGC
>JAVDPK010003105.1:5333-32427 GCA_034780415.1 Cichlasoma orientale | reverse complement strand
GTGTGTGTGTGTGTGTGTGTGTGTGTGTGTGTGTGTGTGTGTGTGTGTGTGTGTGTGTGTGTGTGTGTGTGTGGCGGGGGCGCCGGGGGAGGAGGGGCGCGTAAGAATGTGTCTGCATACACCTCAGAAAGTGTAGAGCTGCGCTCCTGCCAGGTGGTATTCATGGTGGATCAAAATCTGATCGTATTTCCTGTGTTCATAATTCAGTTTTGCCAAAATCTCCAACACCGCTGCCTGAAACCAGCCCCAAACCACGAGGCTCCTCTGTGTACCTCTCTCCTGACCTCGTCCATGCCTACAGACAGCAATCTGAGCCCAAAATTTCAAATTTGGATTCGTCCTTAAAAAAGGCTTCCTGGCAGCTGCCCTTCCACTGAGACCGGTCCTGATGAGGCTTCAGTTAACTGAAGGGCCAGCTGCATCTCTCAGGTCCTGTTTCAGGTCTTTGCTGGATTTTCAGATACTGCTGAACTGCTGTAGATCGGCCTGTCCTTTCTTCTTTTATCCTCCTCTTGTCCGGTTTCTTCATGTTTTTAAGGACACACTGCACACCATGCTGAGATATGTTTTTGGCTAACAGCTCATTGGGAATCAGCTTGTTGGTGCAAAAATGCTATTTTATGCAGTCAAACTGTGTTATGTTTGGCAATTTTCAGAGTTAAAGAAATGGGTGAAAAAGCAGCCACTGTCCAAAGAAAAGCTTTTGACCTTCAGAAAGCTGGAGGAGTGCCGCTCAAGACCACTTAAAAATGACAGGAAAGTCTGGAAGCAAAATGTAAAGAATGAGAGGCGCCTCAAGATTTTTGCACAGTATAGTCACTAACGAAATGCTGCCTTCAGGTGAACTTCCCATGTCAGGAAACCAGATCTGTGTGCACAGCTTGTTTACACTGATGATGAAACACTGCTGATGATGTTTCATCGTCGCAGCAAAGCACGAAGGAAATTTAAAGTTTGTGAGCATTTTCGGACAATGGCCACGAGATGTCGCTGTTCACCTTCTATTTTATGAGCCAAAAAGTGTGGAAAAACACTGGCTCTATGAAAAGGAGAAAAAAGAAGAGGCAAATTTAGAATGCACATTATTGTAGACATGTGTGCTCCTCTAGAAAATAACACAATGTTCTCAGTTTAATCTTTGAAAACCATTTGGCAGCTGGGACAGTCTCCAGCCTAATAAATTAAATAAAAATAATTATATAGACATATCAGCAGATGAACCTGGTCTGTTTGGAATTAGCTGAATTTTTTTTTATATATTCCCAGTATATGCTTAACAAAATAAACCCGGGGGTCGGGCCTCCTTTTAGTGCCCCCTTATTTAGAGGAGACTGTGTGCAGCTCCTATGATAAATAAGTTGTAGTTCAGTTAGTTTGTCAGTAGATGACCTCGTAGTATCCATTCAGTAACCATTCAGGCTCACAGTGGAGATAATCTTATTATAATACTACTACGTCCACACTTCATAAAAGGCCATATCTTCATTAGTTTTGAGAACTTGTGTTTTTTCCCCCCTGAAATGAAAGTTACTAATTGGACACAAATCCTGCAGTGGCTGGCATCGCTGGCCTGGGGGCAGGGGAGGGTTTTCCGCCCTCCTTTTTTTCCTCCATCAGAATAATGGGTGTTCTCTTTTCCACTATAGAGACTGACAAACTTTAAACCTGCATGTGTTAAGTAACCGAAAGCTTAATTAAATGGACAGTGCCAGTCTGCACTCGGAGCACTTTCCCAGGAGAACAGATTGAAATCAGATCCTTAACAAATCAACTTTACAAGGCTGCATTTTCCACCCTCTTGTACCTAAACACAGAAAGTTTTTCCCACGCATATACACCACGAGCATACCTGTACATGTTCCCATAAGCTTTCAGGAATATCCAACAATGGTCCCTTTGTTACACAGTGGCTGTAAGTGGAAGCTGGGATACACCAACTTCACTGTTATCAGTAAAAGTTAAAATAACTTCGGGGATGTGCATATTTACGTGTGTCCAACATTTCTTTTTATGAAAACCAACATTTTTAGTTTATTTCAAGTTTGTCCATCAAGTTCCTAAAAGCGGTTCTCCCTCTGCATGAAATGAAACGTGGATCTTAAACTTTTGGTTCCTCTGTGTCTTCCTCAGCTTGAAGCTGTCACAACAAAGCTCTGGTGGATGTTACGCAAGTGGCTCGCAGTGACGTCATACGTGAACTCGGCAGCATGAAGCGCATCACTCAGGAAGTGCCTGTTGGGATTAAGACGACTGTGCTTTGTTAGGTTACTTTGTGTTTGTGTTTTTTCCCAGACCCCCAGTAAGGAAACTGTTATAACCTCCTGTGACTGCTTCAAAGCAGTAAATCCTTCCTCATGCTTAATTCAAAGACGGTGACTCTTCACCGACATGCAAATTGGAGTCCTGCTCACCCCGGCCGACCTGCTTTTCCTCAGAAGTTGTTCAGGAATGAACGTTTCATTGATTCACATGCAGCTCGCCGGAGCTCTGCAGCGGAAAAGTGCAAAGTCATTCCGGGGGTGGTTCTTCAGTTTCATGGTGGAGAGTAAACTGCCTTAATTGAGAACATACCCAATCTGGGAATTTTCCACAGACCTCGAAATTCCCGGCTGTGGAAATTGTAGGATTTGTTGCGCTACTCATCCGCTTACATAAGTTCACCCTTAAAGACATGTTGTACCACTTAATGTAAACTTGGTGCACTTTTACCGTCCAGTCAGATTTTCCAGCGTAGATTTTATTTTTGTGCCGAATTGGTTTGTGTGCTGGGATGAAGCACAAAAGGGGACCAGCTAAATAAAAACAGCTCACAGAGTAACGCAAAGCAGAGCAGGAACCCTGCAGAGCTCAGTCGGGAGTCTTTATGATACTGAAGACTGTGAATGAAAACAAACTGCATTCTAATGTAATTGATTAAAATCTGATTTGGTGGCTGGTCTTCACCTGGGCTCACGTCTCGTGTGCACAATGACTGCTTCAGTATGTTTGTATGTCGGACAGAGCGAACAAGCTCGGCACCGTCCCCGGCATGCAGGACTCACAACTTTAATGTGCTTCTAAATATAGTCGGGAACAGTTACATCAAAGTGCTGCTGAAAAACATCGCAGCAGAATGAGTACAGAGCCGATAGAGGGTTGGTTCATTATGGATGTGTTTGCTAAACACGATGCCGCCAAGTTTCCTTCCTCATCTTACTTCGTATCCGACAGCTGAAGCTGTCCTACGTGGAGACTTAAAACTGCCCTCTTTGCCCTCAGTTTGTTTAAAGTGAACTGACACCTGCAGCCTCAGCTTTACCAGGATTTTCATTCTCCTATTTCTGTGTTGGAGAAACTCTAAATGAGTGTATTAAGAAACATACTTGTATGAGTCAAATTCAGCCTATTGTGACTGTAATACTCCATCAGCAGCTACATTCAGCAGGTACTTGATTGTACCTGTTGAATTAGTATAATTAAAGGCTTAAAGCTCTCACAAAGACAAACTCCAGCTCCAGTATATTTCTATGCAGCGTCTGTTGTCTGTCAGTCGCCCAAACTGAGCTTAGAGTTAGGTGTTGTGTTAGTTAACTGTTTCTGTTGTGTTTTAGCTTGAGGCCATGGATTAATGTCCCTCATATATAAAGTTATCATCCGCTGTGAGTGTTTTTAAACATGTTTACAACATTTGAGCTGGGGGGTGGGGGGTATTTCTGGAAGAGGCTAAAATTAGGGGGTCCATCTTTACTGATACATTCTGGGAACCTTTATTTACTCATTAGAGTCAGATAAGAGCAGATGACCTGGAGGTGCTGAAAGGTGGACTTTGTTAGCTGATCCAGTTCCGTTGATTCCACATGCTGCAGCCCTGAACCCAGCAAGTTTAATCTATCTGCCCTCCTGCTCTCACCTAACCCAGACTACAGACTTCCCAAAGTGACAGTCAGACAGGCTGACGGCGTTCTCCTGCTGAGCACTACACTGAAAAAACGATATCAGATGATTCTCCAGTGTTTTCAGAATGTGTCAGTGTGGCTGACACATTCTTCCCGAAATGTGAGAGATGAAGAATCTCTTTCAGCAACACTGTAATCTGTGGCCACCAAAGATTTGATTATTCCCACTTATATTCTGTAACTTATATGCACAAAGATTTAAACATAACCACATCAAGAGCTGGCATCTTCATCAGCAAAGCTGCAAAAACAAACACGTTTGGGTGGTGTTTCTAATATTTCAGAGGATGATGGTTTATTGACATTTTGTAATGATTTAGATTTGTTCATCGTCATAATAATACCAGCTGTATTTGACAGCATTAAAAAGGTTTCATTTGATGGAACTCAAAGAGAAATATGCTCCTTATCTTGCTCTGCACTGCTGCGTCAAAGTACATCACAACTCTGTGTGAATGAAGCGTGCAGTAGCTCAGGCTTTCTTTGGTGGCGTGTGGGCAGACACAATGTTGTTCTTTGAGCAGCGGGGGAAGAGCAGGTGATAATCATTAACGTGATAAAGACATTGATTGCCACTGAATGCTAAAAAAACAGCTACAAAATGAATCAAATACCATAAAATGTGCTTCTGTAAAAAGGCCAGACTCGCTCAAACTGCTGTGTTCAGCGCTTTCGTGTTATTCTCGCTGCCTCGGGCTTACAGGCACGGCTCTGCCTGTTTTTTTGCTAACCCTGTGCTTACTTGTGTGACCTTTGTAAAATTCCATTATCTTTAACGCTGGGGCGGGGGTGGTGTTGCTCTTCTCGCAGGTCTTGGAATGGGGCACTGTCAATGGCAGGATGGGATTTTATGGGGAGAGGGGGAAAATATGGAATGTGAGTGCAGAAAGTCGCTCCAAGTAAGCGAATCCGCTTTGGAAACAACTCACTTTAAGCTGCTTTTGCTTAAAATGTATCCATCCTGCATGTTAGCAGTGATTAATTCACTGATTGACACTTTTTCACTATATTCAAACAGACAGTGACAAAAACAGAGATAGCCGAAGAGGAATTTATTGCTGATTAGTTCGTCCGTGTCGGGGCAAAGAGTAGCCTGTTGTTTGAAGTCAGCACAGAAAACAGATGTGATCAGGTTTTTAACAGTTTTCTCAAAGGGCACAAAAGCACCTAGGTTTTAGGCACACACACACACACACACACACACACACACACAAACACAGAACACTATGTCCCAGTGGTGTGTTAGTAACATGACACCGTTGCATTCAGCAAAACAGGATAAGAAAATAACATATGGGCAGGAAGTCTCGCCCGGTCTCGTCAGCCAGACTCCAAACAGGTGAAGCTCTGACCCGTGTTTACAGCTTATCAGGTTTTCAGTGACTTGGCAGTTCAGGTGAGCTTACAGTTCAGTGTGTGCTCTTAAAACACTGATACGAGAGACACAGCGGGTTCAAAGTGGGTCAGATCTGCAATGCACGAGTTTGTTTGCAGCACAATAAGAGCGCACGTCTTTCGTGTCGGCTTTATAAACTTCCCTTTATCTTGTTTTGAGCGGGGGTCCGCAGGAGAGAGGATTTTATCCAGAAACTTGTAGATTGTCCCCTTTCATAAAGTGCGTACCGCAGAGAGGAGCTGAGGAGTCCGATGGTAAAATGCCTGTGTGGCCTACAGTGGGTATGCACACACACACAGAGCAGTTTTGACCTGTATGGGTTTTCTGTGGGCAAACCCACTGTGGACGTGCCCACAGAAAACCCATCTGGGCCTCGTGTAGGCTAGCCCACACGGAGCTCATAGGAGTTTTGCTTTTTTGTGTCCCCAAGAAGAAGAACACGCATTGGCCCCACTGTGAGTTAGCCCACTGGAGCTTTACCCCTCGGGGCCCCCAGAACAGGCACACCTGCCTTTGCCCCGCGTGGGATACATTAAGTTTTCCCTGCCCACACAACCCCACAGTTTACCCACACCTACCTACCGTGGGCCTGCATGGGCATGTTTGCTGGTGCATAATATATAATAAGGAAACAGCATACAAGTGTTCTGCTGTGGAGAGGATGAAGCCGCAGAACCAGAACATGTTTTATTGTCAGAAATGTGAAGCTGAAAGAAGATCTTACTGATAAACTTTCTAAGGCTGTTTTCTTTGAGTGGCTTCATAGTGTAGGGGTTTACATGTTTGGCTATCAAGCAGAAGATCCCTGGTTTGAGCCTGCGAGAGGACTTAAATCCCACGGGGACTGGTATGAAAATCTGCCAGATACAATTATGTGGTGACCTCTTGTAAATAAGGGCGTGCCTAAAAGTAGTTTTTGAGCAGCATTTTGGTCCACACTCCACTGCCTGGGTGGGCGACCCAGTGTGGGCCCCGGTACTGGTGTGAAATGTGGGGCACATGTGCGCACTGCACCGTGGAGCCCAGGTGTGCCCTACATGGGCCCCAAGGAGGCATGTTTGCTGGGTGGATCCTGACAAAAATAAATGACATTCAGCCTGTATTAAAGCCTTTCATGCTGCCAGTGGGCTGTTGACATAATCATATGACTGCTGAATGTGGCACAGGGCAGCATTATAAACACTTTATATGTTTCTTCTTTACAGAATTCACGTGTTAAAGCGTGATGTTGTTTTGCAGAGCCGGTTCTTTTCTGGACTGTTTCTTCCAGTGGCTCCACAGTCAAGCTGGCGAGCATCTGGCAGCTGTTTCCCGAAATCTTTAAACTAAACCAGCCAAAAGCGCTCCTGGCTGTAAGCTGTAGGTACGTATTTTTCAATCCAGCATCAGTCTTACAGAAACTGTCGAGTGAGGCTTCAAGTGTATAAATGCAGAAAAGTAGGATTCTGTGAAACATGATGCAAGATGCTGTTTATCTGTCAGATTTTTTTGTTTCTGTGCATTTTGCTGATATTTGTCACTTTGTTGCTTTGCAGTGTCTCTTTTCAGCAGCTCAGCTGTGGTGCACATGCAGCAAGAGAGCAAAACTTGTTAGCGCACACATACAAAAGCACAAAGAATCTCCTTGTCCAAGCATGACTGACTTTTTTTGTGCAGAGTTTGGATGTATATCTTTAACTGAGCCATGTTGTTTCCCATTATGCAGCTGGAGAAAGCACCTTAGTAACTGTGTGCTCATTAAGGTCAGCTGTAATCATGGCGTCGAGGCCAGTTCTCATCGTGCAAACTGCTGATTGTTTGTTTAAAATGGCGATGACGTTTGCCACAATCGGTGGTGGTCCAGCCTTTGTCCGCGCTCCTTCATCCAGGGTTCTCTAACCTCTCCGTCTCACTGTGCCGTTCTGCTTTCACAGCTGCGCGGCCATCAGACCATCAGACCAACCACGTTGCAGTGCTTTTCACGACATGTCCCCAAAAGCCCACCACCACGTGGGAGGAAGACTGGGGGTGTGTGGTGGGATGGGTGGGGGCATTCGCAGCCAATGTGCTGTCACCAATGACAGTGCTGATAGCTGGGCCTAAAGGGCCTCCACAGGACAGGAGATTGCATTCATGTGATGAGATTAGACTAAAACAGACGAGCATGCTGCTTCATTTGCTGTCTGGACTCAAGATATCTGATTAAGCTGAGAACCTCTGACTGAATGTCTTTAAATGTACAATGAATACTCGTTGCTATGGAATGAAAAGGGCAGAGTGGGAAAAGTAGCGTGTCTGTGTTATACTACACCAGCTTTTTGAAACAAAAGGGGATGTTTGTAAACCGCGTTCTTTGTTTTGTGTGCTGTACATATTCCTGAACTGCCTGCTGTTATGTAACAGTATGGAAACCCGGCCCCCACCTCTCGTCCACACACCAGATTGCTCAAGCTTACACTGCGGCTGCCATGGAAACAAAGCTCAAGGCGTTATCTTTCTCTCCGTGAGACCTTCTTTCTGACCAGCTCATCGGCCCATCTAAACCGATCTTTCTCGGAACTATCGGGGGGTCTTTGCCTTACAACATAAACGCCGCGGGGCGACTTGAGTTGAAGTGAATCTCAAATATCAGCGTTTATCGTCACGCTGTTGGAGGGAAACACACCTCTCTACAGACAGTTCACTGGGGTTAAATAACAGCGAAGGAGTGGCTGCGCTTGTAATGCAATAGGACGATTGAATAGGTTGTGAAACAGTACATATACACATGAATACATATGCACGTATGAGGAAGCAGAGTGTGTGCTGACAGCCGGAATCAGTAAAGCTTGCTTGTAGAAATAGATTTTTTCCTGTTTTTTAAAAACAAAAACAAACAAACAAACAATGACAGTAACTTCTGAAACATCTCCTGAATGCACTCGTGCGATTTTGTCCAAAATGCCTGTGGACAAGTGCAGGTTGCTGGGCATAATTTAAAGAAGCCGGTGTGTTTGATTTGACCTAAATTGATTTTGGTGAGTTTCTTTTTCTTTTTTGGTATTTTGGTGGTTTTTCAACTAAAGAAATGGGAGCAAATTATATGTTTTTGTGACAAGCTGCTGGTCACAAAGTGCCCAAAGATGCAGCTTAAAATGAGCTCTTTGCTAAGCTGTGTGTGCAGGTTCTCAGCCATCCAAGAGGCAGTTCTAAAACACAAAGGTGGAGAGGGGTCCTCTTTAGAGGTGGTGGTTGACCCACTATTGATCATGTGCATCATCACATGAGCCAAGGTGTGAAAAAGGCGTGGGTCATTACCACCAGGGGTTTCAGCTGAAACCACTGCGAAACCTTGCCCCACCCTATCATGTGACCTATTGAGGTCACCTGAGGTAAGGTGTGAGTGGGGGTTGAGGCACCTGGGAAGAGATCTGAAGACTCTACTGTAGGTGGTGACGTAGTCCACCTCCTCTGTTCAAAGATGGTTGTTCACAGTGGACATAGATGCTTCTTTTACTCCTCTGTCTTCCCGGTCCAAAATGTGAACTCCTCAAAGAGTGACCTTTGACCTTCAGATGCAGATGTACAGCTGAGTCTTGTCCTGTCGAGGTGGCTCTTCTATGTTGTGCGTTTGTGAAGAGTAACCTCAGGTAAACTTCAGTGTTGAGGCTTCCATCGTCCTCAGTGAGCACAGCACAGTCCAGGAATGGTAACCTATGACCCCTGGTATCCTCCCTGGTAAACCTTATGTACTTATCCACTGAATTGATGTGATCAGTGAAGGCTTCTACTTCTTGGGTTTTGACTTTGACCCAGGTGTCATCCACATACCTGTACCAGTGGGATGGTGCCATCCCTTTGAAGGAGCCCAGAGCTTCCTCCATAAAGGCTGGCTACAATGAGTGACAGTGAGGAGCCCTCAGTCATGGTACACTTTTCAGCAGGCATGGCATAAAACTAACTTCCCATGTTTTATGATATGTTTCCTCAAAGTAATGAATGCCTTTTCAGTGGAAGGGTCTTCCTTTCTTTGGCTGTGTTTCATTTAGTTCAATTTGATTCATTTCAGACACACAACTCGGTGTGTAAGATAGAGAAACAGTAACAATGTGGCCAACAACAAAAAGGTTAGCAGGAAGCAGCGTGAAGGTTTCACACTGCAAACCTGAAACCTGAAAGCTTTATGGAGACAAAAGGGATCATTTATAAGCATACAGGTCGCCAGATGATTAATACGTCTCTAGAGTTCTGCATATTGCTACATGCTCAAAAAGAAGAGCAGCTTACAGTATTTTTCACTCCTGCAGACTCTGTTGGTCATTATGAAGGTTTCAGACGAGTTTCACCTCATCTGACTTTCCTAGTTTGATGCAGATCTCAGGAATACACGGATCCACTTCTGATATGTAAGGGTTCCCTGCTCTTTTAGCCTGATAAGCAAGTTAGCGTGACCAATGAAGTCCAAAGGAAAAATGAATAGTGCAACAGTCTGTAATGTTTCCTTCAGTGCTCTATGACACATTATCATAAGTTAACTGCAGTAATTTCTTCATCCTTATGTCTGCTTTGAACCTCCTCTCACTGCTACAGTAGAGCTTTATGAACAGCAACAACAGAGATGGAGTCACGCATGTTTCGGATCTTTGCAAATTGAATTTCACGGTGCAGTAAAACAAACACAGCAGTGGCTGCCTAGAAAAAAAGGATACGCGGTTACGCAACGCAAAACTGAAAGTGATTTGTGTAAAACACGAAGATGATCTGAGGAGCTGGTCTGAGACGTTTGGCATCAAATCCTCACTGAGCAGCGAGCGCTCCTCTTATTGTCGGGCCTGTGTGGGGAATGACCCCCCCCCCCTCTCATCAGCTACAAGATGAGGCACCACATGTGGGTGTAGGTTCTGGAGGCTTTAATCTAATTCTTTGTACAGTATGCGTGAACAGTTTAATGCAGTGACGGAGGCCTTTTTTTTTTTTTTACTATAATAGCTAAATAGTATTAGCTAACCTAAACTTCTTTAAATATATGCTACAACTTCTGAAAATGAACCGCCTTCCCTTTTCTGTGGGACCTCAGGTCTTCAGTACAGATCCTGTCTTTACTCCTGACCTGTTTTAAGCCTCTAGCTTATCAAGGCTCGTGATAAAGCAACAGACCACAAAGACAATCACAACACAGGACTGTTCCAGAGCGAAGCACACCGTGATTATTTAGCACAGTCAGTGTGTTCAAGCCTTAACATGGAAGGACAAACCCACCAAAACCCTCCAAAGCTTTACGGTCATCTTCAGTTTTTTTTAATGCTGTGCTTCAGTTTTCAAATTGAGGAGGAGGATGTGGCTGTAACTTGTCTAAATTAATCATAGTTTGTTAAACATTACGGCGCATTTTTCCCCTAATGTCAGTCACGTTTCAGGAATTCGTGTCGGCTGACAGTCCAGTGACGTGCAGACTGGTTTCTGTGGGAATGCAACTCCAGATAAAACAAAGTGTGTGCGATTAAACTGCAAACAAGGCAGACATAAAAATGTTAGCAGTTTATTAAAGAGCGTAACAGTTACAAGTGTAGGAAGAGATCAAACAGATATGCATCGTTTTAAAAACACATACAAAAGTAGACTGGCTTCCGTAATGACCTTCCCCATCCACAGCCACTGAGACAGAGGCCGAGATGGCTCAAACATTCAAACGCCTTTGGGTAAATGTAACAAGAGCTCCAGCAAAACGCTGCTGCTGCTGCTCTTAAGTTTCCTTTAGTACAAGTTAAACGTTGTATTAGTGTGCGTCAGTACAAATGATGGGCTGCCGTGTGGCAGTGTTTGTGGCAGGTGAATGCACAGAGAATGCAGGAATACCACGATCATTATTTCATGTGTCAAGTACAAAATTCAAAAAATAAAGATCGGTTTGTAGAGTCCTGGAACGGACGCAGAGCTGAATACAGTACTGCTAATGACATTCTGTCTTAGGCTTTCACTTGCTGTAATCTGCGGGCTCTGCGCCCTCTTCTTTGAGCAAACACGTGCGCACCAGCGCCTCCGTGACAGCGTAAGGGTCGCAGTTAGCGGACGGGCGGCGGTCCTCGAAGTAGCCCTTCTTGTCTTGCCCCACTGAGCGCGGGATGCGGATGCTGGCCCCGCGGTTGGCCACGCCGGCCGAGAACTCGTCGATGCTTGAGGTTTCGTGGCGACCGGTGAGACGTCTGGCGTTGTCGAGCCCGCCTTTGGGATCGTAGGCCCGGATGTGATACCTGTGTCTCTTTGACAGCCTCTCGATGGCTTCCTCGATGACTCTGAAGATGAGTAGAAGTTAGAAACACACTGAAAACCCACAAATTCTTTATTAAACTTAGATTTAATTCATGCTCACTTAAGGCCGCCATCCTCTCTCATCTCCTTAGTGCTGAAGTTGGTGTGGCAGCCGGCTCCGTTCCAGTTCCCTGAGATAGGTTTGGGGTCAAAGGACACCACAACGCCGAAATCCTCACAGACTCTGTGAAGGATGAAGCGAGCAACCCACAGGTGGTCCCCCATGTTGATACCTTCACATGGCCCAACCTGGAACTCCCACTGAAGCGCAACAAAGACGGCGTTATTAAAGTCATAATTACCTGCTATTACACAATGCCTCTCACCATAATGGGAATACCTGTGCTGGCATGACTTCAGCATTAGTTCCACAGATCTGAACCCCAGCATACAGACACGCTCTGTAGTGCGCCTCCACGATGTCTCGCCCGTATGCCTTATCTGCCCCGACTCCACAGTAATAAGGCCCTGAATGAGTGGAAAGAGTAAATATTAACACTCAGCTGGGATTTTAATTTATGATGTATTCTGATGTGATAAAGCTGGAAGCCGACGATCACCTTGTGGACCGGGGAAGCCGTTGGAAGGCCATCCAAAGGGATGCCCGTCTGTGCCCAGGAGAGTGTACTCCTGCTCCATCCCGAACCACGGGTGGTTGTTTTCCACCATGCTCATAATCTTCTTACAGGTGAGCCGGAGGTTGGTCTCTGTTGGAATTGCATCAGAAATGAGCTGGAGGTTCAGACAGCTCAAAATGCACCGACACCCCGGTTTGCACATTTCCACTCACCTGCCGGTTTGCGGTTGTACTTGAGCACTTCGCAGAGCACCAGCTTATTGGGGTCTTTCCTGAACGGGTCCCTGAACATGGCAGCAGGAATTAGGTACATGTCACTGTTGGACCCCTCTGACTGGTAGGTGCTGGAGCCGTCGAAGTTCCACTCTGGGAGCTCTGACAAACAACAACAACAACAACAATAACAACCCGGCTCAAAAACCTGCGTAAACACATCATCACCCCCCCACCCCCCGAATGATCTTCATACCGGAACTACAACTTACCTTCTATGGTCTTGGGTTCTGACTCCAGAGTTCTGGTCTTACATCTCAGTCCCTCTCCAGATCCATCTATCCAGATGTACATGGCTTGCACCTTCTCCCCCTGAGGGAGGCTCATGTACTGCTGTTTAACAGCTTTGTTCAGTTTTGAACTCGCTGAGGTGGCCATTTTCCTGACCCTGAAAGCTGCAGAGATAAAGTGGAGACACGATGAGTCTCAGAGCGTCTGAAGGCACGTGTGAAACAGCAGGCAGGTTACCCCAAATCCCCCTGAAGCCTCCATCACACAGCAGCTCCGTCTGAGACACCGGCCTGACCACCTACCGCTCTCACACAACCAGCTGTTTCATTCGAGCTCATGCAAGTGGAAAAATACAACACAGCAGCGGGAATATACGAGGAAAGTTCACATCACTGTGAAGGCTTTTTGCATCCCACACACACGCAAAACAAAAAGCACAAAAAAATGAAGCCAGTAAATAAATAAGCGACTTACCTAATGTTAAGTGTAGGAAAATATAAAAGGATCTGCAGAGGCTGTGGATGCGTGTTTCCTGTGTGGGTTTCTATTGTTGTTCATTCCTGCCGCTCCTCGCTGCGTCCACGCTGGATTTATAGTCCTGCTCGGGCCCACCTGATTGGTGGAAGGAAAACGTGACCTGCCCGTGACGAAGAGGAGGAGATGTGGGAGCGAGCGTGTGCGCTCGGTGTGGACAACAAAAGGAAAGAAAGGCCGCAGAGAAGCGTTCACGCACGTTAGCGTTTCTCAGGCACATGGACGGAGACTCTCCCGTGTTTTAACAAAACAAACCGGCTTCAAATGTGACACGCAAAGGGGGTAAAAGGGCAGTTTCATTCACAGTGAGTGGGGGCTGTGCTCAGAGGAGCGACACGCGAGCAGCACGCCCCCCACCGACGGCTCATTGCAATGAAAAGAACAGGTTGTTCCAGATACTCTGGAAGCAGTTAGGGCTCTGTTACCGCATCACTTCATAAATAAATGTGATCAAACCCTTAAAAAGAGCCTTACACTCCGAATTTTCTCATATAGTGATGTGAAATATCTCATACTCGACCCCCCCCCCCCTCCCCAGTGATGCTCCAGAAAAACTGACTTCTTCTTTTTCTGGGAGGTTCAAAGATTTAGCTCAGAGCAATATTCAATATTCAGATGTCAATATTGAATTCACACACTCGCTCAGTCAGATACATAAACCTACTATTGTTTGACACTATTGTACACGCTGTGCTGCAATACTGTACTACACCTACATACTACACATATAAATATAGTACCGTACCACTGAAATCACTCTCTCTAATATCGTGGGGTTTGTATCTAAGGTTTCATGTATCAGGACATAATAAAAAAAACCATCTGCTCCTTACTAGGTCTTATGACTGATGCAGAAGTGTGAAAAACCAAGTGCACCTTTACTGCTTCCATCAGAGTTTGGAGAGTAAGCAGGAGCCAGATGCTGATAATCAGATGTACTTGATTAATTGGCTTTCAGCAGGTATGAGCACCTGTAAAAGCACAAGTTCTGTCAGTTTGCTGGTCTGCAGCGTTCAGGTGTGTGTTAGCATGATGCCAGGGAGGACATCTCAGAGAAGCAACTGTTGCTGCCCATCAGTCAGGGAATGGTTGTAAGATCGTACCAAACAATCTGAATTCCATCAATCTGCAGTGAGAAAGATTATGCATGGAAAACATACAAGACAGCTGCCAATCATCCCAGGAACGGACATCCCACCAAATCACCCCGAGCTCAGACGGTGCAGAGAGACTGCAAAAACCCCAAGAGCTGCATCTCAGACTCTACGGGCCTCAGTTAGCATGTTAAAGGTTAAAGTTCATGACAGTACAATTAGAAACAGACTGAACAATACGACTTATGTGGAAGGGCTGCCAGGAGAAAGCCTCCTTTCTCTAAGAAGAACACAGCAGCACAGCTTAGGTTTGCAACGTTGCATCTAAACAAACCACAAGAGCTCTGAGCAACTCAGTCTTTTGGACAGATGAGACCAAAGGAGATGTTTGGCTTTAACAAACAGCAGCATGTCTGGAGATATCAGCACAAACACCTCCGTCCAACTGTCAGCACGGTGGTGGAGGGCTGAGCATTTGGGCTTGTTTTGCAGCCACAGGACCGGGGCACCCTGCAGTCACTGAGTTGACCACGAACTCCTCTTAGAGTCAAATGCGAGGCCATCTGTCCGACAGCTCCAACACAATAATTATCCCGAGCGCAGCAGCAAATCTGCAGCAGAATGGATGAAAAGAAAGGAAGATAATCAAAGTGCTGCAATAAAACCCAGACCTCAAACTGGCTGAAATGCTGCGGCGGGACCTTCAGAGAGCCGCGCAGAAACGAATGCCTGCAAACCTCAGTGAACTCAAACAGCACTGAGGAGACGAGCGGGCCGAAGCTGCTCCACCACCACATGAGAGACTGGAGGAGTCGGACAGAAACGCCCTCGAAAACAAAAACAATTCCTCGTAAACAGGAAGCAATACTTTTGAGTAAATTGTAACAGAAATATATAAAGTCAAAGGTTCCATTAAATTTAATGTTTTCCACGTACCCACGTAACAAAATTACACGGAAAGTTTACATGTAATCAAATTACTTAAAGTCAGCATTTTGGGCATGAATATTTTTTGAGTGTAAGTTACTGCTGCTAAAGATGGTTTTACAAATTATTATGGGATGTGCTTTTGTGTTTTTGACTCACTGCTTCTGGCTTCATTTCTGTTCAATAAATAAGAACAAATATGCTGCTGTGAGGCCGTATGTCATCATTTTTGTTTATGTCCTGATACATGAAACCTTCGAACTGAAGAGGGTGCACTCTCTGTTTACCAGGACCATAAATACGTACAGCAGAGCAGGAATTACTCTCTCCTTACAGTAAAAAGCAACTTCAGATGACTTGCCGTCAATATTATAACACTGTATATATTTATGTTTTAATCTTCAGCCTCGTGTCTCGTCAGCTCTGTTTGGAAAATGTACTGAATGGCTCACAAAGACGAGCACCTAAATTTTAGCTTTATTAACTTTTGTTTTTTGTTTTGTTTTCAATTTTTATTTCCACTTCATTTTCGTTATAGTCGCAGATTGCTAATTTCTGTTGAGTTTTTATCGTTCAAACATTTAGTTCACATTTAGTTTAATAGTTTTAGTTTCACTATTATTTTTAGTGCGACAGGCTGGTGACCTGTACAGGTGTACCCTGCCTCTCGCCCTATGACAGCTGGGACTTTTCTTTGGACTTTCACTCAACACTGACCAGTGAATCGTTCAGGCATAAAAGACGTCTAATCAAGGATGAACCAGAGTTGGATCTACACATAACAGACAACTTAGCAAAGACCCAGCTGTAAATTGTCTCAAGGTTGCACGTTGCAAAAACTGTAATTTGTTTCCCTTGTTTTGGGAGTGACCGTCTGTGTCCCACGGATACAAACGATGCTCTCCTGTGCCAGAGCATCGCTGGATTAACCTCATAATCTACCCTGGAGCAAAATGTCAAATTCATAATTTCCCCAGGCAACCAGATACCAAAAAGAAGAGCTAAAATAACTGCTCAATTAAAATAATAATTAACTGACAGAAATGAATCAGGAACACTCGATAATTTGGTGGGGAACATTTGTTGATTTCCTAGTTTTCTGTTGCTTTACAAATAGGAAAAAAAAACTGGCTTGTTTCAGACAGAGGATGCTCTGTCGGGCGGCACCAAGGCTATGTGTAAAATAAATCAAGATAATTAAGATGATTTTGAACTGTTAATCATGCAAAGCCACATTAGTAGAGTCTAAGAATAAAAATTGAGCCGGGAATGAATGCAACACAAATTCTCAGCAGTTGTTACAAACCAGCAGAAGCCCCAACATACATCAGATGGCTGATAATTCTCTCCAACACTGTGTTCACAACTCTGACTGTGAGCACAGGCGCCCCACCACCCTGCTGTTCAAACCTTGGTTCATGAGGGGCTGCCAGTCCCCAGAAAGGTGGCATTAAAAAGGGGGGGGGGCAATAAAGATTATTTTGAAGTGAGTCATGCAATGCAGAGTCCACCAATAAACAAAAAGTATAAAATCATAGTATAAATCTGTGTTTTTGGCCCCTGGATGGTCCCTGAGCAGTTGGACTCACTGTACCGGGCACAGGTCTGAGGTCAGAGCTTTGCTCCAGTTAGCTGAAAACAAGTCTTTCCACTTGGAGCCGGTTCAACAGTATCAACTGTACCAACAGCTAATTTGAATATATGCTGTCGGTAAACCTGTCACCGCGAGCTTTAACAAGAGACATTAAGGAGAGACGTTATTGTGCTTCAGATGCGTTTTTACTCGTTTACCTGTCAGAAGCACGGAGCTGCGTCTGTCGCTGAAAGCTGGTCTGAGGTTTGATGTGCTGTGATCAGAGCTCTTGTGGTTAGTTCTGGGATTTTGTGTCGGAGCATGGTGGCATGGACTTGGTGGATGTGGAACCAGCACTTTCTGCGGCACTGGAAACACAACTGAAGACCTTTAAACTGCCTTCTGTAAAAGTTTCAGGTCATTTTAAAATGCTTCATTTGTCTGTTTTTTTAGAATTAGTTTATTACAACACAATACTAGAATACTAAAACATAATTTTTAAACCAAGGATATAAACTTGAAGAGCAGACCTATTGTGCTTTTCCATATTTTTGTCATACTGTTTCAAAGGTGGATCGTATTAAGCTCAGGTTTAATGAGGTCAGTGTGTGTGACCAGAGGGGTTACGGGGTGACACGGACACCCTCTGAAACATGACCTGCTGGGATGGGCATTGGGTGAGAGGTGAACAGGCAGTCAGTGTATCAACAGGCCAACACAAATGGCAAATTCAAAGAGACGCACAGTCATTCACACTCACATTCATACCTATGGCCAGCTTAAAATCCCCAGTCAGCCTCACGGGCAGTCTTTGGACTGTGGGAAACTTCCTGCTGTGAGGTGACAGTGTTGGTGACTGCATCACCACGACACCTGCTTTAAAAAAGAAATAAATCCTTAATGGGGTAGTCTTAACAGCTCTGTCTATGAGCAGAGCAGCCCTACCCAACTCTACCAATCAGACCTTGTGTTTGTGAGGGGCAGCCAGTCACAAGGAAGATGGCTTAAAGGAGACATATCATGCAAAATCCACTTTTTTAGCCCTTAAATACTTTTTTTTGTGTACTTTGAGTGTCTAGGAGTGCAGGAAATTTAAATGTATTCTCTTCCGGTGCTGCGTAGATATCTTTATATTCCAGTGACGTTCAGTCAGGTGAGGCAGTGCCTCCCCTGTCATCATGACAAGTAAAATACTAACAGTGATAAGAGAAATACATTTGATCACTTGACTGTTCTATGAAACTGTTTTATAAAACAGTTTTCTGAATTATTTCATCACTTTGATGGTTAAAATCGGTGAATTTACGCATTGCCTGTTCAAACACATGGAAGAAATGCGGGGCGAGCCAGTGCAGTGCTGTGGCTCACCTCTGGGGGCGCTGTGTCACATGCAATAAATGAAGCAGGCGGTTGGCGCATGCCTATCGCTGTCTCTATATCGCCAATATCCACAATATTCCTGACTTTGCGCCCATAATTCATAGCGTAAGTTGGTTTTTTACTTCCGCTTGTGCTGTTTTTTACTTTGCGGGGCTACACACTTGCTTTTCATTTAAACATTTTTACACAGTAGTTTCTTTTACCTGGTGTAATGGCATTGCAAGGATGTTTTAAAAAGCAGCGAGGACAGTTCAGTTCAGCTCCAGATAACGCTAAAATGGCAGCAAGTTTTATTTTAGACATGAATTTTGTGTGCTGATATGACGTCCTGGCCATTGTTTTGATAGTAGTAGCATTGTGCCTTCTGTTAGTGCTGTGTGCTAGCTTTTAGCTCCTTGGGGATATAACTGTACTGCATGTTTTGAATAACATTATTTGGCTTTGTGTTTGCCGTTTTTGTCTTGGGATTCAGTGACGTTCTTGACGCTGGCTAGCTAACTCCTCTGTCGAGGCTTTGTTTACTTCGTTCATATTGTGAATAAAACATTTCTGTGCTGGTAGCTAATTGCTGCTATCAAACTACAATAATGGCTGAATGGGGTGGAGTGAAATGCTCTGCGACCTGGAGGGGGGCGGGGCGTGAAAGTTCTTTCACATTTAAAGAGACCGCACCAAAACGGGTTGCTCTAAGATGGGTGTCTGAACAGCGGTAAACAAGACGTCTGTGGAGCTACAATTACGAGGAATTCAGACCACAGCACTGCAGTTCTACTTTATATAGACCACAAGTGAATGATTTATATATGAAAAAGAAGGATTTAAAAGCATGATATGTGCCCTTTAAAGGGACAACGGCCTTAAACGGAGAGGCACCAAAATGGCTCGTTTTGAACACGGGTTGCACCAAAGCCCAGTAACAGAAACAGATATCAGTGTGTACTGTGAATCATGCAAAACAACTCTCTGCAGTCCCAGAATCAATTTGTTTGCCTCCACAAAACGACATACCATGATTTTGTTGAGAATGCACTTAATGTATAGAACTGCACACAGGGCTCTGCAACAAGTGTATACCTTCAAAATAAAAGCATAGAAGTTCTGCAGGGAGACCAAAACCTGTTTTTTACTCATAGGTTTGTTTTCAAAGGTACTAAAAATTAATCACGAAGGATAACAAGAGATTTGCCAGCATAAGTGAAAGTAGGGCTTGACCTATTTTTCTTGCCAAGTTTCTCTTTCTTTCTTTCTTTCTTTCTTTTTTGGCAGACTGAGTAATGAATGAAAAGTGCATCCACTTATGGAAAACTCTCCACAGCTCTGCAGGGCTGATAATTAAAATGGTTAGACACTGGAATACTGAATGTAACCATAATGTTTGCACATAATACTTTAAATTTAAAACATGTTTTAATTAATTAATTTATGTCATTATTTATTTTTCTTTTCCTTTCATTTTTTTTTTTATTGATGTAATGGATTATGAGAGGATTGAGCTTCTCGTAGTCACACCAAGCTCAACAGGAAACCATTTGCAGCATGTGGAACCAGCCCAGAGTCCAGAGACTGAGAGCTAAAAACAGCCTGACTCACAGCTGAGGTGGATTACAGTCAAAAGGAAGTGACAAAACGGCTGATTTGAAAAATAATGCATGAAGTAAACAAGCTTAAGAGCACTCAAACGGCGCCATCTAGTGGTATATATGCAGAACAGCAGTTGTATAAACAGCGCTGTTGTATAAGCTAATGCGTTGTCATGTAGCCCCTACATTAGAATTAATAATAAAAAAAAGAAAACCCTCATCACCTCATTACAGCCTCAAATGAAACCGATTTAAAGGAGACAGAATCAAACTTACTGCAGGGGAATAAAATGAAGCCCATTTAAAAACTCACATTAAAGATTCGATTTTGCATTTTGAGATATTTTTTTTATTGACAGTGAGATGAAGGCTGAGTCAGCCAGTTGATTATTTTATTAACTGCACATTAATGTGGCTCCAGCCTGATAGGACATCTGCTGACTGGAGTTTTGTGAAGCTATTTTCAGACTTTTGGACATTTTTGGCTTTTTGGAAACCACAGTTAACAAGAAATGAGAGGAGAGAGAAAGAAACAGGAAATGATATGCAACAGACAAGCTGACTGCAAAACCAATACATTATTTTCAAATTGATGTGAGTTCTCTGGACCCCCCTGTGTATACAGGATATTGACAGCATATGGCAGAGGACGTGAACAGCGACTCTTTCACCAATCTCCACTGGCTCCATGTGGCTTACCAGATAAATATATAAATGAATGACATGAATATGAATGCACGAATAGGCAGCACAGTGGTGCAGTGGTTGGCACTGCTTCCTCACAGCAAGACTGTCCTGGGTTCAATTCCACCTTGGCCGGGGCCTTTCTGTGTGGAGTTTGCATGTTCTCCCCATGTCTGCATGGGTTCTCCAGCTACTTCCCAAAGTCCAAATACATGCAGTGTAGGTTGCCTGATGATTCTAAATTGCCCATAGCTGTAGCCCTGCAACAGGTGTACCAGATGCGCCCTGCCTCTGGCCCTGTGACTGCTGCGATAGGCTCCAGCCCCCCCACGACCCTGAAAAATGATAAGCAGAAGAAAATGGATGGATAAATATGTAACAATATGTTACAACAGTAACTTTTTAACATTGTAATTTTTGCACATCATTGCTGTGATTCTTTACTGCCTCCAACTGGAAAAATGTTTAGACTGTATTCTGTAATGTGCATCAAAAGTTTTCATTGACTTTGTTCTATAATTTTATAAATGCAATTCCATGAATGCAGTGGTATTGTTGTAATGTAAATATGTGAGGTACTAAATGATCGTAAATATACCACTGCAGAGCAGTCACCTGGAGCTCCAGGTGTAATTACACTGGAGTTACAGTGTAATTACATGTAATTACAATTATTTATAGTTATTTAACAGGCAATGTGTCACCGTTGTTATAAGGCGGTAACGGTTTCCAGTCCATGGCATGTGGTCAGTACTTGCTTGCTTGAAGTCCTGATGGATCATATTTTTGCCATCTTGACTCTCCGCACTGGAAATCTTCTGTTTTATACAGACTTTAAAGAACGGTGGCTCGTCTGTAGCTTTTATGCCGTCAGCCTGTCAGTTTGTGCTTTAAAAATCATGTTGACTGCCCGTGAGGTGAAGAGTGACAGTAAGGAGTTAGCATTGACCTGTAAGTGCAGGAGGGAACCTCTGCGTTTGACTCAGTGAGGTGCTACACATTCTTTAACCACAGGGTGGCACAATCACTCCACCTACAACATTTTTCCTCTCCGAGAGCAGGACTGGAAGCTGAAAACATCACTTTTTGCATCGCTCTATATGACACACGTTACCATCAAGGGCAGAGAGTATTTTATTTCTCTTTTATTGCCGCTGTGACAGTCAACGAAACATGTTTGAGTAATAATATGCACTAAAATTAGAGTCTAATCTGCTATTGTCTGAAAATCAGAAGGAATATAAGTCATAATTCTGCACTCACAATTTGAAACATACATATTGTGGATATGAGAGCAGTACATTGAGCTTCAGTGTGTTGTGTTTCAGAGTGATTCCAGTTCAGGGACTGATATACTGGCAGGGTAATTTGCTCTCCAATCTCTCTTTTGGCTTGGAATACTAAATATTTGGGTGGGGAGATGTGGGTATGAGGGTGGGGGGTTAAAACCATTAAGTGGGACACATAAAAGAGTGCCAGGCGCAGTGATGGTCATTTCACCCCTCAAACAGAAATGGTAATTGGCTAATTTCCGTTCTAACGTGTGCTATAAAAGCCTCGGCAGCCCTTTTAATTACGCCTCCATGAAAAGACTTACTTTGCACAATAAAAAACGGTGTCAATTAGTATGCAGAACAATGTTTAACATATCAGAAAATTAATCTACACAGCACTTTGAATTAAAAGTTTCTTTCTGGAATAACTGGGGCAGGCCAGCTGAGAATGCTATTGTATGTGGTCTAAATTACTCCTTTGTTACCGCAGTTGAAAAGCAATTAAAACAGGGATTCGAGTGTGGTCGTATTCTCTGCAAAGCTGTCACTGTTATACTGGAAATTAAAAAAAAAAAAGCTCTCTCTCTGCTATCTGTTCAAACTACAGCTCAGGCTCATTCACGTCGTCACAATTGGATTGTGGAAGGATAAAGTCTGGAGAAATCAGAGGCTAGAACAGAGTCCTGGATCATTCTTGCCAAAGGAGGTCCTGTTTACTCATGTTATTGTTATGGAAGAGATGAGCTTATCTGATACCTCGCTCTTATTAATGATGAAGGACTGTGCAGCTTGAATGTAAAAGCCGCCTTAGGCCATGTTTTTATGCAGCCAGCCCACATCCACGAATCAGCTACACATTCTTCAGCTGCTTCATGACTGCTTTATAGCACATCGTTAAAAATTGCACCATTTTTATTGGTTACTTTTTATTATTTAGGATTATTTTGTTACAAATAACTATCTTTATTATCTACATTTACATATTTAAATGATCAGATTGTTAAATAAGACAAATAATACGGATTAGCGGCTCAAAGCTGAGTAATTTCCAACCAGGTCTCACGACGGCGTCGGGCCGCTCCATCGAAATGCCAGCAACACACTTCCTGGTGAGAACCACCCCAGAGGCGGCTGACAGCAGCTCATTTCCCTAAAACACACTCTTTTAATTAAACAAACAAGCACACTAAAGGAGAGGGAAAAAACAGAAGATGCTCCCGCAATTCCCACGTGAGAGAGAGGTTTATTAATATTTAGAGACCCCGTGGGCTTCCAGGCATTTCCTGCTGCTCTGCTCGGATTCTGCAGTAAGGTGGAGAGGAGCGGCAGCATGTTGGTCCTGCACCATCAGGACTCCGGTTAGAACACGTGTGCTGTGTTTCTGTGTGCCAGGAGTCGATGATATTTGGTGTTATTTGCTTTTTTTATTTGTTCTTGAGCAACAGGAAGAGCACTGACATTAAAGGGACACGTCACCCCAAAATTGACACATTAATCAGTTGTCCATTTTCGTGTGAATTGACCAGTTTTGGATGCATCAGCTGTGGAGGTGTCTACCTTCTCCTCTGTGTGATGAAGGCAGATGGCACCTGTCTGGTTCTGATCAAACTCCAAAAAAATAAAAAAAAATCAGCAGCATGTGTCTTTCCTGAAATCATGACCTAGTTATTCAAAATTCATAAACCTTGTTGTGAACATTTTCTTTTCAGTATCTACATCTGCCAACCAAATGCAGCATGCAGCTAGCTGAAATTACAGCTCAGCCCAGGGGGGTGGGGGGCACCTTTAATGCTTACATCCAATCACAATCTCAGGAGCGGGGCGGGGCCTCTCATCATCGGTCTGTTTAGCAAAAGACGGAGTAGTTTCCACATGAAATAATAATAATACATTTTATTTGTAAGCGCCTTTCATGACACCCGAGGACACTTTACAGAGGTGAAAACAAACCACATCAAGGCTCACACAGATTTTTTCAATATCAAGTTGATGATTTCTGAAATAGTTTTGAAACTGGCAGCATCCCAGTGAAATGAGTCTCATCCTGGGTTGTGATATGAGGTTCATGCTCATCACTGCCATTCATACTGCATGTTTAATCACTCATTCATGCAGCATTTCATTCTACACACTTAAGGCATTTTATCGACCTCACATCGATGGCTCGTTTAGAAGCACCCGTTAACCCGATGCGTGTCTGTGGGAGGGGGCCAGAGCCAGAGGAAACCCACGAACTCCACCCACCCGGGGCTCGAACCAGGAACCTTCTTGCTGTGAGGTAACAGTGTTAACCTTTGCATTGCCATGCTGTATGTTATTAGTGTGTAATTTCCCACCATGTAAGCCAAATTTTCTGGCAGCAGAGAATGTGATCATCCGTCACAGTATCCTGATTTTACTGGAGTCCTCTGGTGGTGCAGGACGGCTCCTCAAAACCACCCTCAGGTTACGTGGACATTAAAAAATATCATAACTATGATGGCTGCTTGCACACTGACAACACATTTTCAGGTAGTGCCTGTCAGGTTGAGTGTTACCTGGGTTACAGTCAGAGGTATTGAGTAAGTACTGGGGTACAGCTGGGTATGCAGCCTTCATCATACTCCCAAATTTGAAGCCATTACAGCTAGAAACTAAAATTAAGAGAGACCGATCTGTTTCCTGCTCCGTGCTTTTGTTCTCGGACAAGAGCAGCTCTGCATGAGACACAGTTAAAAATAATGTTTATCTTCCGTTGGCCTTTGGTATATGCATGTGTATGAAAATGTCTGTAATTTAATGCAATACTTATAATTCAATCCTTTGAATTAAAGCTGTCTGCACTGTAATCACATCCTAATTGTTTCATTTAAAACCCACTCTGGTGATTTGTCAGTGTCCAAAAACGTACTGTGACATCTGCATTTATGTCCCAGATGTGCAATCGCTGCAAACCAAACTAAACCTGGACTCTAACAAGTATTTAAATCATGATGCAAACTAAAAGTTGACAAACTAACAACCAACCTGCAGCAGCGCGGTCCATAACCAGCACACGCTCACAGACAAGCACGTATTTACTGTGGCTGGTAGCTCTAAAACTCTCGTTATCTCAGCTGTATTCTCCGGCACACAGACAGCCACTCAGCATCAACAGAAAGTGTCAGGCAGCGAGCCCGAACTGCCTAAAGCAACTTAAACTTTGTACCTGATGAAATTTGAAACAATGTTATATACACTTCATTTCTGGGACTGTACATTATCAAATAAAGACCAATAAGACTGAAGCTTTTGACGCGTCAGACTTCAGAACGCACGTTTCCTGGAATAACTGCGCCGGATACGCATCCACCTCACAAAAAGAGCAGCACAATAGATGTTACCATCTCTGGATTGTTACTGTTGCAACACTGACAGCAAGGTTTTTACACTAAACTGCAGTGTGTGCTGAGAAATTAGATTTACCGATGCTGACAGGCTGATTTTTTTTGCATTGAAGCTAAGCTAACTGTGTTGAGCTCCATACTAAATAGACAGATATGCGAGTGTTTGAGAATATTTTAATCTTTTAATCTATCTCTCAGCAAGTAAAACTTTAATTTTGCGAGTGAAACTCAGGCTTAAATTAATCAGGACAGACACACAACTCCAACTGAATTCTAATAAGGCTCTCTCTGTGCTGAGGACGCTAATAGGCGCCTCTCTGATAATAAGTTTTGAGATAAGTTTCCAGATGTGGCGACCATACTTAACACTTTCTGCTTTTTTGGAGGCTATTTTAAGAGGACTGCTTTACCTTGAGCAAGTTCACAGAGGACCGTGATATAAAACACTCATTTAGTGTTTGCGTGAAATATTTTGATAGTTTTTCTTGGGAGGATTGCTCAAAATAACACTGCCATTTCAGTTCCGGAGAATAAATGTGATAACTGTTCTTTTCCTCCTTTGGGGCTCAATGCAACTTTTGAAAATCTCTGCAGTGAAACCTGACTTTGATATCAAAGGAAACTGCTGGCTGTGTTGGGCTGCTGCTCCATTCTGTAGGCTTGTTGTTGCCTTTGTAGTCATCTTGTTGCTTGTCTCTTAATTGACAGAGAAAGTAGACCACAGTGTTATGGATTGTGGGTGTTATCTCCAGTCTGGCATTCCCTCTGCGCACTGCACAACTCATTTCTCACTTTGGTTGCAGGGGCTTGGAGCGCATCTCTTTCTTACAGCCCTCAGAAGTCAGGTGGCCCTCAGCCATTCCAGCTGTCTGTCGGGTGTCATTGTGAATCAGCATCACGCAGGGGTGTAAAAGACAATCACACAGTTTTACATGCTACATTTGCCTTTAATTGAGGGGAAATCGTGCGCAGAGCTGAGCCCCAAATAGAAATCTCCAGCAACACTTCTGTGCATGTGTAATTAGCGCAGTAAATCTCCTAATTAGCTTGTTGCATTGTCAGTGGTTATAGCAGCATCCGGATGGTGGTGGTGGTGGAGGGGGGGGGGTGAATGGAGGGTCTGGGGTGTGGTGGTGGTGGCGATGGCTGTGATGGTAGGGGATCCAGCAGATGGCTGCGTGCTGTCTCGCAGGCACGCAGTCGTGGAGCGGAGAGGCAGAGGCTGTGTCAGACAATCCTCTGCAAGGCCACTGCCGGGAGCCCACCGACCCCATCCCTCCGACCCCCCACGCACCCGCCCCTGCTCTCCTCCAACCCAGCAGCCACAAAAGCAGAAGTCAAGAATAGAGGAAGTCTTGTCACATTGCATGCAAAGGCATCTCATGTTCTGAGGGGTGATACACCCTGGAAACAAACAACCGCCGCTCGGCTGTGCAGCCCTGATGTTTGTCTCTTTCCCCTCCTTATTAGTCCCTTTTGGTCACATACTGTCACAGATCTGCACTGCTTGCAGTTGAGATTTGGCCTCAAGTTGACATAATCCATTGTGGACTGTAATGCTGGGTCCCTTTATTGAACAGAGCCCGAATGCACCACAGTATTTATGCTGATATCATTACAGGTTTTATGCACTCAGATTGTGTAGATGAAGATGAAAACATGCAGACTGAACGTGACTTTCTTAAAAGCATCACTTCGGTCCTGAACCTGTAAATAAAGATAGCGGGTGTAAAAAGAATGTCTCCCTCGTTGGTCATTGCTGCTAAAATATACCGTATTTAGGACAAATCATTACAGCGCTCCTCCGCTGTGCCTCAGCAGCCTGAAATCTGTTCTGACGCAGAGAACAAAAGCAGTTCGGGGGACTTTTTCCTCCTCCAGATGTTGAATTTGATTTGAAAAGAAAAGGTGATTTTGAGGGGGTTGGGAGGGGGAAGGGAGGAGGGAAGTGGGTGTGTGTGTGTGTGTGTGGGGGGGGGGGGGGGGGGGGGGGCCCCCCCCCCC
>JAVDPK010003104.1:460858-483000 GCA_034780415.1 Cichlasoma orientale | reverse complement strand
ATGTTTTGCCCCCCCCCCCCCCCCCCCCCACACACACACACACACGTGCACATTGTGTGCATGTCTGACGGCATGCTCCTAATGAGATGGTGGATGGTATCCTGGGGAATCTCCTCCCAGATCTGGACCAGGGCATCACTGAGCTCTTTCACAGTTTGAGGTGCAACCTGGCAGTGTCGGATAGACCGAAACATAATGTCCCAGAGATGTTCTACTGGATTCAGTATGGCGGGCAGTCAATGGTATTGATTCTTTCATCCTCCAGGAACTGCCTGAATATTCTCACCACATGAGGCTGGGCAATGCTGTGCACCAGGAGCAAACCCAGGACCCACTGCTCTAGCACAGGGCCTGCCAATAGGTCCAAGGATTCCATCCTGATACCTAATGGCAATCGAGGTGCTGTAGAGGTCTATGTGTGCCTCCATGGATATGCCTCCCCAGACAATCACTGACCCACTACCAAAATGGTCATGTTGAACGATGTTACAGGCAGCATAACATTTTCCACAACTGCTCCAGACCCTTTCACATCTGTCACATGGGCTCAGGATGAACCTGTTCTCATATGTGAAAAGCACAGGGCACCAGTGGTGGACCTGCCAATTCTGTGACAAATGCCAACCAGGATCCATGGTGCCAGACAGTGGGAACAGGATCTACAAGAGGAAGTCAGGCCCTCAGGCCACCCTCATGAAGTCTGTTTCTGTTTGATTGCTTGGTTAGAGACATTCACACCAGTGACCTGCTGGAGGTCATTTTACAGGGTACTGGAAGTGCTCATCCTCTTCCTCCTTGCACAAAGGAGCAGATACCAGTTTTGCTGATGCGTTAAGGACCTTCTACAGCCCTGTCTAGCTCTCTTAGATTATCTGCCTGTCTTCTGGAATCTTCTCCATGATCTTGAGACTGTGCTGGGAGACACAGCAAACCTTCTGGCAATGGCACATATTGCTGTGGCATCCTGGAGGAACTGGACTACCTGTGCAACTCTTGTAGAGTCCAGGTATCTCCTTATGCTACCATCCATCCATCTATCCATCCATCCATCCATCCATCCATCCATCCATCCATCCATGCAGTATCTTAGCTGTTCTTAGAACTGCGCACTTCTGGACAGAGATCTCCCACAAGATCTTAGCTTGGTCATTCTCAACCACTCTTGGGGGCATATCCTATTTTGATCTCAGGACTTCCAGGCCATACTCAGCAGAGATGTTCCTGTATACTATGCCAGCCACTTGGTTATGGCAAGTATGCACTGCCTGCTAGAATCTTGCACCCTGCTGTTATGTGCTGGATTGTCTCAGGGGCACCTCTGCACAACCTGCACCTGGGGTCTTGCCTGGTGTGGTAGACCCCAGCCTATGTCAATCTTGTGCACAGAGCTTATTCCTGTGCTGCCATGATTAGTGCCTCTGCGCTATCTTTCAGCCCAGCTTTGTCTAGTCATTGGTAGGACTTTTTGATATCAGCCACTTCTTCTATCTGCCGGTGGTACATGCTGTGTAGGGGCCTGACCTTCCATGAGGGTTCCTCTTCTTTCTTGGGTTTCTGCTGCCTGAGGTATTCGCTAAGCTCATGATCAGTTGTGGCCATCCTAATGTACTGATTAATCTTTGTTATGTCATCTAGAATAATGGTTCTGACACTCACTAGTCCTCTGCCTCCTTTTTTCCCACTTAGCGTACAGTCTCAGGGTGCTGGATTTGGGGTGAAACTGTCCGTGCAAGGTGCTTCCTTGTCTTGATGTCAGTGTGGATCTTTTAAATAATACTAATATTTGTCATTAATAAGCATAATAACGATCAGTCTCGCAGTTAATTTTTCATTGTGATGGCCACTGCTAACAAGTTGTCTTTCACTACATGGCTACATACCATGTGCAGTACCAAAACAAACAAACAACAACAACAAAAAAATCATTATTTTGGAAATGCTTTTGATATAAAATATGTAGCATTAGTAAAATAAATGACTTAAGTTTTTAATGACATGATAGCACTATGTCATTAAAAAACTTAGGTAATTTATCTTACTAATATTACATATTTTTTAATGACATAGTGCTATCATGATGTTTCTTTTTCTCCAGAGCCATTTCTCACATGACACACTGTTTTTCAAATAATCCATTAAACAATACTTCAAGCGCTCATTATGCACACAGAGTTCACAGGCATGTGAACTAACTCGCATAGCTGTTTTTTTTTTTTTTTTTTTTTTGCTTCTGTGCCCAAGCTGATTTCCTTAAATTGAGAAATAGAAGAGAGCATTGGCAAAATAAACCTTCAGACATTTGCTGTTCTGAAGTAAGTCTGTAATAGGCTATGTTTTCTTTCTTTTAAAGGCCTTTAGGCTGCTTTCATTTGTCATTTAGCCTCTTAACAGTTTTCCCACATTTACCCAAAAAAACCTTTTCTGCAGCATTTAAAGAAATTAATTTGTGAGTGCTGCACAACTATTTGAGTACATCAGTATTGTGAGTTAATTTTATGATAATCAATGAGAATCTTTCAAACATTTATCACTCAATTGTGCTAGATATTAATTAGTAATTGAAGACTTCACCAAACACTATACATACAGCTTGCATCATGTTTTGGTGAAACCAATCTCAGCCCTTTCAGCCTATATGTGCATTAATCTAAATGGCACCAAGCAGAAAAAGTTAGCAGAGTTTGTGATTACCTCTTCCTGTTTGCAGTGCACCAGTTCAGACAGATGATTAAGAACAATATGGATGGATGGATGGATGAATGGATGGATGGATGGACGGACTGATGGATGGATTTCAAAATGTGATGATTTGGGGAATCTTTTTTGCTCGTGACTGTATAGATGAATACATGATGAACATTGAATATAATGCAAATTTGTCTGAATTTGCATATTCTTGTGTATATAATTTAACAAATTAAAATACCTTTAAGTTCATAAGCTGCCATATGTCCCAATTGTGCTGCAGGTATAAATGGCCGACTGTGTACAAATTATGGGACAAATTGATAAGGAAAATCCAATAACACTCCAAAGGCATGCACCACTAGCTTCTTCTCCATACAGTATCTTTGAACTCGTGCCTTCCCTCATGCATATCTTGTACCACTGCTACCATTTTTACCCAAAGAACATTTGACTTGGACCAGAGCCATAGCTTCTGTTGGACTGCCTCTCAAGACATCCCCTAGAAGCTATTCATATGCTGCAACAAGAGCATGTCCTTGACAGCAGGAGTCACCTTCAACCTTGTGAGAAGCATTCAATTTTTGCATGCCAACTGTTGTTTCCTCCTTTTTAAGGAATATAGACAGTTTCAAAGAGACAAGGTCTCAAATGCAAATTTATGCCAGTGTGAAGTTATCTTATGCTAGACGTGTCGAGACCCACTTTTGGTTTCACAAAAGGGTGCGGTGGTAGGCTTTACAGCTTTTTTGGGGTGCTCCAGGAAATACTGATGTAAGAACGGCTACTATAAACTGCAGACATGAGGAGTAGGGGAGTCTCCAGGCCCTTTTCAGATCACCAGTCAGCAGGAGGTTGGGATGAGCTGATGGGTTGGGCAATGAAGCACAGTACTGTTGGAGTGCTTCCTAGTGAAACTGTTTGAACAGGGAATACTCAAGTGCCTTTGACAGTAGAAAGAGACAGAAGTTTCTTGGCACACTTGAACAAAGAGGTTTTGTAAGTCCTGACCTGCATTTCTGATGAGTTTCTCCTCAGCAATAACAGTGGCTGCTGCTTACTTTGTGCCTCAATCCAGTTCAAATTGCTTTTGACGTGTGATGAGCCCAGTGTATCTTTTTCAGTTCAAATAGACTTTCTGAATTGTCACAGAGTATGTATAGAAGTAGGTGGGGGAAATCCATAGACTGCTGAAAATGCTAATGCTGTTACCACAGCAGATTTATTTTCCTTAGGAATTCTGTCTTTCAAGAAAATATCAACAGAGAAAACAGGCAATTATCTTGCTATAAAAGAGGCACTAGTCGATACAGGCTGTTTCTAGTGTTCCCACGCCAAAAGCTGAAAATTACACAGTGCGGGCCACTTTAAACAAGTCATCTTTATCTCCCTTCATTCCGTAAAGTGTACACTTGCTGTTTTTTCTGTTCTAAACGTTTACACCAAGTATATTTGCAGTACAATCGATATTTTCTGCTAAAGCAGTTGGATTGTAAATGCTTTGGTGAGGGGTAGCAGCAGGTTGACATCACGTAGCTGCCCCCATCTGTCCAGTGTGTTAACAGTAGACACTTGACCTAAAACGTTCAGTTTCTGATCACTGCAAGTGGAAATTTCTGATGCTACTTGAAACTAAGAAAAAATACCTTTACCTGTATTTTCTGGTTTTGATAGATGTTGCAGAGCAAATAGTCATATAAAAACTTTAAGTTCTTCAATGTTAAAGTCTCATAGATACAAAATCAAAACATTGGCGCACTAAAAATTCGCTCATTCATCTGTACCACAGCTCACAGTGCAGCCATAGGTTAACAAGTTAGCAAACAGCAAAGAACTGCAAACTGCCAATTCTATGGCAAATGTCAATTGGGCTTCATGTTGCTGGGCAGTGAGCACAGGGCCCACTAAAGGACATCAGGCCCTCAGGCCACCCTCATGAAGTCTGTTTCTTTGGTCAGAGACATTTGCACCAGTGACCTGCTGGAGGCCATTTTGTAGGGCGATAGCAGCGCTCATCCTGTTCCTCCTTGCACAAAGGAGCAGGTACCGGTCCTGCTGATGGGTTTTATAAAGTTTTATAATAGCAGTTTCAATGTCAGTTTTCAGCAAAGGAGTATTATTAACATGTTTAGCATTTCTAAAAAAAAAAGTGTCCAATATTGTGCATTTATAAGTTCAGTTATTTAATTTGATTCAATTCAATTTTATTTATATAGCACCAAATTACAACAACATTTGCCTCAAGGCACTTTATACTGTAAGGTAAAGACCCTACAATAATGCAACCCCAACAATCAGATAACTCCTCATTAGCAAACACTTGGCACCAGTGGGAAGAAAAAACTCCCCCCTGTATGAAATCTCCGGTAGAATGTCTGTGCAGCTTTTAAGTCATCCAAGTCATGGTGGTTTCAAGAGCTTGAATTTATTTATTTTTTGAAGACATTTCACCTCTTATCCAAGAGGCTTCTTCAGTTCTAAAACCAAAAGGTGGAGAATTCCAGGTATTTAAACCCTAGCGGGGGTTGTACCCTTTGAAGGTGGCCATTGGCCCTCTATTAATAATGTGCATCATCACATGAGCCAAGATGTTAAAAAAGGTGTGGGTTAGAATCACCAGTGGTTTGGGGTCAGACCCCTGTGAGACCTTTCCCCACCCTATCATGCGACCTATTGAGGTCACCTGAAGTAAGGTGTGAGTAGGGGTTGAGGCACCTGGGAAGGGATCTCAATACTGCATGTAGGTAGCTGACAGCGAGTGCCCCAAGCCCCCACCTCTGTTCAGTGATGGTCGTTCACAGTGGACATAGATGGCCCTTTTTACTCCTCTTTCAAACCATCTATCTTCTTGGTCCACAATGTGAACACTGGCATCCTCAAAAGACTGTCCTTTATCCTTTAGGTGCAGAAGTATAGCTGAGTATTGTCCTGCTGAGGTGGCTCTACTACGTTGTGCCATGCATTTGTGGAGTGGCTGTTTGGTTTCTCTAATGTAGAAGTCGGAGCACTCTGATCAGTGAGGAGTGCTCAGACCTCTACAGGCGCCTCAACCTTCACTCACAGTACAAGTACTGATATGTCACTGTTTTAACATATAATAATAATGAAATTTATGGCAGAAGCAGGATCCGATCACTGCTGTAAACTGTGTAAGTAAATACACAAGGCAGAAGAATAAGGTGGCTCATAATGTCTACTGCTTGTTTTTTGTGCATGTGTGTGTGCATGCACGCACTTCCCTTCATTTAAAACCAGGCAATTAAGGTAAATCAGATTCTGACTTGTCAATTGCCTCAAATGTGACTGCGTGTCTCACCATGCTAGTCCTCAGATAGAGTAGAAGTTTTCTTTTCCTCTGGCTTAATTCATGCTGTGAGAATATCCCGCTGCTCATGACCTGGAAAGGATTAAATGGGCTGAGAGAATGTGCAAGAATAGTGGATGGAGAACTTAACACTTCCTCAGAACAGACAACAAATCCTTTCCCTGATTCTCTTCCCTCATTCTTCCTCATCAAATGTGAATGCAGGGCCACAGCGGTTCTGGAGTTTTGACAGAATGTTTTCGGCATGTTGACCTAAGTAGGCATCCCAACAGATTGGCTGTGATTAGCTGCCCCCTTACCCCAACAACAGCCTGCAGTTTTCTGATTGGCCATTTGAACTTAACAGAAAAACATGTTGTTATGCCTTTAAAAATGGAAACCAGGTAACTCTATATCGATAAAAAAAAAGGGGGGGGGGGGACAATGCCATCAGCCTAAGTGAAATTGTCAGGAACACAAACTTGGTGATTACTCATCACCATATGTGCTTCCATTGACCAGATTTGAGAAGTACACAGAGAGCTCAGCAAACAGATCTGATGATTCATACAGCAGAATGAAAACAGACCTTCGAAAAGTGTAATGTTTTTCTGTATGGTTAAAAACAATACTTGGACATGTGGGATGACAAAGTTGTGAGGTAAGAGTTTGTATACTATACAAAGATAAGTGGATTTTAGATTCTTAGCTTTCCACATGACTGGTTTAATAGTGAAATTTCAACCAGTTGACCTACCAAGTATTTTATTCCCCCAAAATCTGTTTGAAAATGTTACATAATGTACCATAAAATATCGTGGGCATGCAGTCAGTTTTTTTGGAAAGTGACAGAATTTTCATACGTTTGTCTCTGTGAATGAACTTGGAATGAAGCAGTCAAGACGTGACTGAAGTGTAGGAATTACTGCCACTTTTTACAAGGTCCCTTCATATTCACAGGCTCAAAGGCAATTGGAAAATTGACTGATAAGTGGCTTCAGTTCCAGGTGTAGCCAGTTTCCCCATTATTTCATAACAAATTACAGCGCCGAATGGTTCTGAGCTGATTTCAATTGTTGCATTTGGTAGCTGTTCATTAGAACTCTCAACATGAGGTTCAAAAAGGTGACAATGTGAGAGAAGGAGGCTGTGATTAGGCTGAAAAACACAGACTTAAGAAACGAGAAACTTTGGAAATAACCGCATCAACGTTACATGGTGGAGTTAGTGTTATGGTGTGGCATGTATGGCATGTATGGCAGCCAGTGGAATTGGGTCACTGGTGTTTATTGATGAATTAACTGCTTACAGTAGCAGCACGATCAATTCTGAAGTGGACTGTTGTATTTTCTGTTCAGGCTCACATCCTGCACATCCTGCAGAGCCGATGGTACAGATGGGCAGTGAGAGAAAATGTACAGTGAAAGCAATCAAAGAGGAAAGTAAAGACAAGGAACAGAAAAGAAATTGCAAAGCCCCTTGACTTCAGCTCAACTGAGCATATTTTTTCCTTACTGAAGGTAAAGCTGAAGGCAGAAGTGTCTACAAACAAGCAGTAATTGAAGGCAACTGCTATAAATACCTGGGAAAGCATCTTAAAGGAAGAAACTCAGAATTGGCGATATCCATCAGCCCCAGACTTCAGGCAGTTATCGTTTACATAGGAATTGCATCCACACTTAAAAAATAAAAATCTATTATCTTAGTATGTCCAATTACTTTTGAGTGATGGAAAATGGCTGAAATGGCTAACACGGAGTTTAGTAGAGTATCAGTAACATTTAGACACTGTTGAAATTCATAAGAATGTGTTGCCAGGCAGTCATAAAGTGAAAAAACAAACAAACAAACAAAAAAAAAGGATTAAAAAAAAGATTTATTTGCTCACCAAATGTAAACAATTGAGATCACACATTCTGTTTTTGCCTCTTTATAATAATGTAACTTCACAACCTTAACCTGTACCGCTTTTAGTAATGAACTCTTCCACTTTGGAAGCTGCACAACATAACAGATTTGTTTGTTGTCGCTGTTTGCAGTGTGATAGGAAGTCATATTTGGTTTCTCACATTGATTTTATAAAATGTATTCAGCAGTTTAGGTGCTTCATTATCATAAATGTAATCTGTTCTTTCATACTCACCACTGCTAAAATGACAAACTCCCTGGGAAGAAAAAGATAATTATTGTCAATTTGCATTTGCTGTAGACACTTCAGCAGCACGCAGTCCTGAGCTATTATTATGTCGACTTTATGCGGGCCGTGCTGTAAATTGCATTCATGTGATCTTTGTAAGCATTTCACTTTACAGTAGAAAGAAGAAATGAAAATATCAAACATTCAAAAGACATTTCTGCTGCCTGTGTTTTTATTTATTTATTTTTAAGAGATTAAAGGTACCCGGACAGAACTCCCTGACACAGCATGTTGTTTGATAAAACAAGTAGTTTTGGAAATAGATGTGCTTTCTCTTTTTTCAGTTTTTGATAGTGTATGTTCTTTTTTAGGCATTTTGGTGTTCAAAATTTGCTCAGTGTTTACTAAAGATGGCAGTGGTACAATTAGGAAACTGCTGTCATTCAGTGTTGGCAAGATCTCAGATTACATGCACTGCAAAATCATGGATTTTAGCAAAACACACTGGTTGGATTAATTCATGAATTCATTTTTCTTTAAGTTAAATCTGCAAGTGGATGCAAATGATTGCAACATGAATTTGGCAAAGCACCAAACATTTATTTCAGTTGTACATAGGTTGTAAACATACTGCTATTACACAGGTTTCAAAGCGGCTCTGAAGTCTTTGCTATCATAGCTTTAAGCTAAGGATGTGGAAACAGATCCTGATCAAAGTCAAATCTGAGTCAGAGAGAAAAGCTGGAAGAGATCGCAGTGCCTGGGCTCGGCAGAATCAATCACATGAACCCAAACACTAGGAACCACGAATCCTCACTAATCTTAAATTATCATGGCCAAGTTAAGGTAATATGTAGTAGGCAGCGCAGAATCACAAAAAAATCGCTACTCATTTCTTCACCCAAATAGCAACACAGACATTCAACCCGACATTTTTCAGAATCCAGTTTTAATATTTTTTTTAAATGAACAATTCAAGGCACATGGAAACATTTTGTTCATTGTTACACAGAAAACATGAACAGGGAATTTTTTTCTGAATTACTTTTTTTCTTTGTAAACGTTAGAAACCACAAGCAACGTTCAAACAAGGCTAAAGAGCCAAATGGGTCCACATTTGTAATGGAGGCATAGCATCTAACTGAATCAATTCGGTCTCAAGGAATAAGCCCTTTTTTGTAATATTTATAAATTTTTAAATTAAAAAACAAGTTAAAATTTTTATGGCTTAGTTTCCCGATGGCTATACCAACTGAGTTTTCATAAACAAAAAAATAAAATAAAATAAAAATACACAATGGTGTTTGAATTAGGTGTTCAAGTTTCTTTTTATCTCATAAAAGTACTGAAAGTTGTACTATTTACAACAAGATTAAGTCATACTTACAAATTGGAGATTTTGTCAAATAAAAAATATCATCAAATCATATCATCTCATCAAATTTGTTCTTAACAGACATTAAATAGGTTTCATTCTAAAGCTGTTTACCAAATATTTATTTAAAATTTCAGAGGTGGGGCACATGCAAGTTTAGCGTGGATTCATAAAGGAACAGTATTGTACAAAATAATAATAATAATAATTACAGTTTAATCAAAAGACTTTTTTGTAGCACCTTGAGTGTTTTGTGATTCTGCACAAAAGCACATCTGTGGTTGTATTCAGAGCAGCACTGAGAGAGGGAGGCGTGGTTGGAGGGGAAGGACAAGGGAGGATGGGGCTTAGGGGGAGTGGATCCTCTCTCTGCTGCTGTAAGTGTGCCACCGTCCACCATGGCATCAAATGTCCTTTTCCTGATGTCATTCCCATTAGTAAGTTAAAGTCACGTGATTCTGGCCCTACAAGGGCAAGGAGCAGTTTCCCCTGGTCAGCGCTTTCATGACAGGGCCTGGGGGACTCTTCTTCTCTGAGCTGGAGCGGATCTTCTTGGCAACAAAAGAAAACACAGGCTTTTGCTTCGTGGGGAGAGAAGATGAAGGTTGTCAGATCTCAGCATGTGGGTGTTAATATATACCCTCTGACCCTGTCCTTCAGCGGGGATTAGGGGCGTGTCTAGCCAAGGAAACACACAGGTCCGACCTCGAAGCCAAACCTCTGGTTGGAGTTCCCAAAGTCATTCAGCATGACGTCAATGATGGGCAACTGGTCGATGCGGGGAGTGTTGATCTCCAACACTGTCTTTGAATAACCCTGCTTCACCTGCAAAAAAAGGTGAATAAGGTAGTTCAAGTAAAGTTCTAACAATGTTAGCAGAAGCTATTAAATAATATTAAATCACTTAAAATACAGATATGCGTTCACATTTTAGGGACGGGAAAATAAGGCAAGACTGAGTAGAGATGAATGGTTTGTCTAATACATGGATAATAGTATTAATAGCTTGAATGTCTAGGAGTGCAGGAAATTTAAATGTATTCTCTCCTGATGCTGCGTAGATATCTTTATATTCTTTTTGGGTCATAATTTTCAGTCTGTTCAGTTTTCTCTAGTCCCTGTTATGTTCTGTTTTCTGCTACGCCACAGTATTTGCTGTTGAACTGCTAAACAAGGGCATGGACTTCCAGCTAACCAATTTGAATCCTCCATTTTTTTCCCTCGCAGCGATTTTGTAGTCCGGTTCAGTTATGCCGAAGTTGCAAGTAGACAAGTCAAAATGTTCGGTTGTTGGATGTATTAACCCACATGATTCCTTACATAGTGCCTGGTTAAATTTTATTTTTCTTGGAAATGTAATCGCATCAGTGGGGAAAGTCCTCCTTGTTTCTCTGCCGGCAGCTAATCGTATCGCTGCTATCAAACTACAAAAATGACCAAACGAGGTGGAGTGTAACGCTCTGCGACCTGGAGGGGGGCGGGGCGTGAAATGTCTCATTCCCATTTAAAGAGACCGCACCAAAACAAGTTGTGAAAGGGATCTATGGAGCTACAATAACGAAGAATTCAGACCAAAGCATTGCAGTTCTACTTTATATAAACCACAAGTGAATGATTTACATATGAAAAGGAAGGATTTAAAAGCATGATATGCACCCTTTAATTGCCCTCATTCAATCTATTGGCCTGGCACTTGATTTCACTCTTGCTATTTTGTCCAGAATAAACATTACTTAACATTTCTCTGCAAAAGACTATATATTTGTGAGGATTAATAGGATTTCATAGGATTTAGAAAGAAGTTTAACTGCAAACTCAAAGTTGGAAAATTAGTGTTTACCGAGCAGCCGTCCATCAGTGGCTTGATGAAGGGATTATTGTCATAAGACATTTCCTCATCGTTGGAGCCCAGGAAGCGCAGCGCCTTGTCATAGTTGTCAGCGCTGGCATCATACCAGGCCACAGACTGATGGCAAATGTAGGTGAAGTTCTGACGAGCTGAGGAGCTTAGCAGCTTCAGGAAGGTCATCTGCACTGTGTTGATGGTGTTTTCTGCCGCATCAACGTAGTTCAACTGGGGACAGATGGAAAGATTGAGAAAAGGGAGAGAGGGAGAAAGGCGTAACGAGGTACAAGTGAGAAAGAAAAAATAAAACATGGTAATGAGGAATGGAGCGAGGTGAGTGAAGGTGGAAAAAAGGTAGCGAAAAAAATTGGAGCAACAGGAAACAGAAGAAGAAATGAAAGGAAATTGAGGAAAGGAAGGATGTAAAGCATATGGGAGGGAGATGTATCACAGAGGAAGGCAGGGAAGGAAGGAAAAATGTTTGTGGGAAAGAGTTACTGTAAGCGAGACAAAGTGATAAAGGTGCAAAATTGAAAAACTTATCTAAAAAGAATGTGAATGTCTACTGGGAGGTAATAGAAGAGAAAATAAGTGCTGTGTGGGTTGACTCACAATTTTGCCACGCTTAAATTCACTGAACCATGAACCTGGAGCCTCCTTAGGCCAGTTAGATATTCTAGCCTGCAATAAATATCGACATTAATTAAATTAATTACAAAGGTAATAAAATGCCAGTATTACCGCTGCTGTAAACAGACCTTTAATAAATAACTGCAAATACCTCTAATCTTTGTCAATATGCCACTGAGTAGGGCTTATCTAGTGCAGTAGCTATGTAAATACAATGTATTATTATTACTATTATTGTTGTTATAAAGCAGATCAACTATTATTTAGCAACAATGGGACAAATGTTGGCTTCGACAATATATAATCAGGTGTTCACGTTTCTGATTACTTGCCCCTGTGGATTTCTTGTCTGGGTAGATACATGTTTCTCCACCTGCTGTGAAGTTACAGACCACTTTGATGGCGTCTCCTATGCAGCCCTGGTTTGGATCAATCCAGTATTCACCTGAGAAATAGAGCCAGGAGACACAGTTAAGGTAGCGGTATGAAGAACAGCTGTGCCCTCCTGGAATGTTTCTACTAGTTGTTGTTTATTTTTTACCTGTTCACATCATCGTGAGGAAAACTGTTCAACTATGTAAAAATTTTCTACTGTCAGTCACTTCTGTCTCAGTATTAATACTATATGTTAATATTGCTATTGTACCATCTGGGAAGTCAGGCTGACTGAGGTGTAAGTCGTTGCAGGTCCTGGCTGGATTGTCTTGGGTGCCCATGGGGAACTTCATGCGCTCAATGTCCTGTTTGAGGTTGTTGAGAGATCCAAAAACATCTTCCATTCCCTCGGCACCATCAGCACCATAGTCTGCCAACGCCTCATCTCCCTGCATCTCAGCCTGTCGTCTAGTCTTATGGGAAGACTGCTGGATGGGCAGTGGCTGGACGATATCAGCGGCTGGACCCTGCAGCACAGAGGTTAAAGGTCAAGCAGAATTTTTGCATTTCTGCATTTTTAACAATATACACTTTTCTGTCCAGTACAGGAGTTTAAATGGTTGTCAAAATTTCCCAGATCCCAAGGTGATGGAAATGACATTTTTATGTGACCAAATGTTCAAAATCTAGTTTCTTCATTTACAATAATAAGAGCAAGAAAAATATTTATAATTAAGGAGTTGGAACAATCATGTTTCATTTACAAATGTCATGTAACGTGCTGTGTGAGGCAGGTTTGGACCCCAAAATACAGACGTCTCAGCTTTATTGCTGGAAACCAGGAAACACAAAGCTGGTCGGGGCCAGCTGAACAAATTACTGAATCACTAGAAGCACGGGAAAAACATGGAAGGAGAGCACACAGCGGAAATGGGAGATATGCACAATGCAATGACCTGACAAGGAACTAGGGGAAAACAAGGAGCATAAATACACAGAGGAATAATCAGGAAACAAGTAACAGGTGGGGATCACAGGTGAACATGATTACTGGGCACACGGCCCAGGACCATGACAATAAATTACCAAAATAATTAATAGATTGGCAAAGTATTTGATGATTAATCCCCATGATTTACCAATCCATTAACTCACTAATTTTAGCCAGCACTAGTAAGGAAAGAATTGTTTAGGAACGTTCTTATTGTTAATGCACTCTTGGAGCATTTTGTACAATATATAATTTAATGACAATAAACTTGTAACTTACAGGTGGTCCAGGTGGCCCAATCAATCCAGGGTCTCCTTTCTGACCCGGTGAACCCTGAAAAAGCAAAACAAAACAAAACAAGGAATTATTTTTGTATTTCAGAAGAAGATTCAGATGAAAAATATGTGTTCATCAATAAACAATGAAAAAAGAAGAAATATAACTTACAGATGATCCTTTTGAGCCCTTTTGTCCTTGAGCACCCTGATGATAATTAACGTAATTTTAAGAGGTGCATAACGTATATTAGAAGATGGAAAACATTTTTGTTCAATAAGAAGTGTAACTCACAGAAATTCCAGGAGGACCAGGAGGGCCGAGGGGACCTGCTGCACCATTAATACCCTTATAAAGCAAAATAAATGAAATTAAACAGCATGCAGTAAATAGATGTCTAAAATAAATGTCTAGACAAAATCTACACAATTCTCCAATGGTTTACAGTAAGGTCTGGGATGGACAGACATTCCATTTTCATTATTGAATATTTGTCACAATGTGGCAGTGCAAGGGTTATTATAACATAAACAAACTCCAAGGTTCCACACTTATAAGCATTCTTAATTTAATGACTCTGTGGGAGACTTACAGAATCTCCCTTGCCACCAGCAGATCCCTGAGGTCCAGGTAGACCTCTGTCTCCCTTCTCTCCTGGTTCACCAGGAGGTCCAATTAGACCAATTAGACCTGGGTGACCCTGGAGCAAGCAGAAAAATTCAGAAACAAAAAATGTGAACGGGGCACAAAATGAATTAAAAGAGAAAAAACAAAATTTATAATTTTTGTACTAATTATTTTCCATAATTTCCTTATCTACAGTACAAAAGTTTAATGTTGGTACATTTATTACCTGCAGATAAAATAAATATGCTAATTCACCAGAATGTTTATGGACTACGGCTGGCTAGACGACCTCGGTGATGTCTTATTTCTGCCTATAAATAATTAGTATGTTTATTGTGGTCATCACATTTAACAATGGTGGTCTGTCTCAGCACCTGCTGGTGGGCAGAGTTACGACCATCTGCTTCTGACTACTGCATGCTGGCATTAAACCAATGACCATTACGAAGATGATATTATTGGACTTATACATATTCATTCACTGCATTAAATCAATGTGTGAAAAACTCCTCACAGAGCAGAGCCTTTCTTCTTCTCACTGGGAGAGTGAACAAAGAGATAGGCCTAGATGTTTGCTTACTTTGCAAGCTTCAGATAAGGTGCATAAGCAGATACGAGAAATACACAATAAAGCAATTTGAGATTAGCATCGTAATAATGTCTTGCCTTCTCTCCCTTGGATCCAGAGTCACCTTTCATACCAGGAAGTCCAGGGGGTCCCTAAAGAGAGACAATCAGGTTGTCAAGTGACAGTGAAGCGAATTCACATTATTTTACAATGACAGCCAGTACTGATCTCTGCATTTGTGTTTACTATTCTGTATCTTCTTTGCAGCGCTGCAAAAACAACAAAAAATGCATTGTGCCATAGAAAGCCTGTTCAAAATGGCCAATTTCTAAATAAGCTGATGGCTAAAAAGCATGCAGGACTACAGCATTAATCATTCAACGCAGCCGTGAGTTCATATTTTAAATCATTTTACAGGGGCCATGCAAAGAAATGTCTTACGAGAGGTCCAGGAGGGCCGTCTTGACCGGAAGCACCAGGGAGTCCTTGCTCACCCTGAAAAGAAGGGCAAAACAATACTGCTTTTTGCCTAATTAAACAAAATAATGTAATTATTCTGAAATATGTCAATGATATTTAGTTAAATCTCAAATATCAGAAAATTTGACCAAACCATGATCTACTCACAACAGGGCCAGGGATTCCACGAAGACCCTCAGCACCAGGCTTTCCAGGGGGACCTTGGGGTCCCACAGGTCCAGTTTTCCCAACAGGTCCCTCTGCTCCAGCTTCTCCCTGTAAAACAAAGGAACATCAGGCCCTATCATCGTCTTTATGACTCATTCATAAGTACCATTTGTAGACAAAACCTTTCTAGGTCTTCACAAACAAACAAAAACAAACAAAAAACCCAAAACAAAAAACGCATGTTAAATTATATAACTTGCTCATCAAATATATGAAAAAGATGATATTTGGATATTATGCACATTTACGAACACCCATGGGGAGCAGATACAAGCAAAACAAGGATCCACATATTACTTCATAGCGCTGGCAGTTGTCAAAACTTTGCAAGGACCATTGCTTTGCAATACAGCCAAAGTCCCGTGGTCCCAACACTATATGACCTCTATCCAACTTGATAATTAAACTAATCCTCTATCTTAAAGTCGTACTTTTCGATAGTCTGAATGTTTTCTACCGCAAAAGCTCAGAGTGGAGGGATTTGAGGATTTGCAACATCAAAACTGATCAAATGTTACCAGTTCAGATCTGTTGTCTCTGAGCAGGAACGGCAGGTTTTTATGTATTGAAGTTCCAGAGATGTCATATTGACTAGGATGATATGAGGAGGGTATTAGATTGTTCTGACATCCAATTAGGCCTGGATTTGACACTCAAGGATCACCACACAGGCTTTGCCTTGTCTCCATCAAATCAAGTGTAATCCTTTACGTCGATGTGGATAGAATGTGCACTTTGTATATATGTCCGTCTGCGAGTGTGTGCATGTGTGGAAGAGAAATGGGAGAGGGAGAATGACAAAGTACAAAAGAAGTGAGATTTGTCTGGCTTTCTGTTTGGGCAATTCTTTAAACCGTATGATTTGGATACAGAAACAAAACAAACAAACAAAAAACCCAATTTAAAGCCTTCAAAGATTTTTTTGAAGTTTTTCAATCATTCTCTTTGATTGTGCAAACAATTGTGGATTTTAAAAAAAGTAATCAAATCTGTTGACAGCCTCAAAAATAAGTTGTTGCCATTAATTTGCCTATTTCCACAGGTACGCAATTCAGCTTAATAGAATGTTAGGGCAAAAGTGTTGAATGGGTGTTGCTTGTTCTTTCCAGACTTTTCATTCTGTAGGATGCCTTTTTGGAATGCACGTTTAGGAATATTTTAAAGTTTGTCATTTTATTTGAACATGCAGAGAAAGACATTAAGTAGTTATGACAATCTTGTGGCTAACAGTCGCTTATGACACATCCAGCAGTTTGGAGCAGCCTTATTATTCATGTGGAGTCCTTTTTTGACTAGTAAATGCTTTTACTCTGCTAAATGGTCCACTATTTTCAGCAACTAGTAGTCAGTAGCCTGTCTATCTACCATGTGGTGCTCAGCAGTGGATTTTTGTTGTGCCTTGCAGGGAAACCAGCTGAAATCAGCTTTTGCTAAAAAAAACAACACAACAACAAAAAAAACAACAAAAAAAAACAAAACGAGAGGGAATCAACACAGTAAAATTACTGGACTTAAAAAAAGAAAAGAAAAAGCTGAAAGTCACTAGAAAGCTGAGCAAAGCTGAGAGAAACTGAAGATTCAGATGACAAATCTCTGAGTGCTCATCAATAAGAAAAACCTCTTTCATACTTCACAGGACCATTTGACATGTAATAATTATTAACATGTTTATTATCTTTGCTTTAGGACCTTGCTGTGTTTCTATATAATTATAATTATCCAAATTTGAAAAAAAAATTATAACCACCCTAACAACACAATAACACCATTCAAAATGTGAGTGTAATATAAAATCCTAGTTACTGTAACTTACCTTGGATCCCTTTTCTCCTTGTCTGCCTGCCTGACCTGCTGGTCCAATAGGTCCCTAAGAAGAACAACATTTAAACAACATTAGAATCTTGTAAGCAAATAGTTGCAAAATAAACCTATCATTGTAAAACCTGCTAAAAAACAAACACAGAAGAAGCCATGTTTCCCCTGAAAGTAAAACTATCCAACATTTGCGAAACAAGCAGCAGTTTCATATACATAACAATTATTTAGCTGAAACATGCTCTGACCTTGAAAGAGAAAGGGTTATGCAGGACCAGGCACCATCAATGCAAGCAAATTGTCCTACATTCCAAACATACTGAGATAAAAATGCATCAGCATTTTCACCAAACAGCCTCTGGTCAAAACCTTGTAAATGGGCTGACATTTGCCATTACAACCCATAATCAAATAGACCAGACAAAAGCCACCAGTCCTCAATGTAGGTTACGAGCACCGGCGACTGTGTATGTGCATTAGTGAATGTGTGTCTGAATGTGTGTACACACCCAGCGTGCGTGTACACACGTGTGTGTGTGTGTGTGTGCGTGCACCCGTGCGTGTATGTGTGCTAATGTAGGCAAGCAGCCACACGCATCAGTGACCACCAAACCTGAGTCAATTTTGAGGAGATATTGGGAAAGAAACTAACCCAGAATTACCTTGGAGAAGGATGAAAAACCATATCTCGAAGTCTATTAATATGGACATGCAACTGGGGTCTAATTTGTTCTCTAGCCTCTGCCACCATAATGCTACCCCTTCGAATACAAATTCTGTGGATAAAAAGTGCTTACCAGGCCAGCGTTTTTAAAATGTATGCACAACCATCCGAGCCTGCATTTTAACCCAAGACACAGAGCTGCATCTAAAACATCCAAACTAGTGTGTCTGATGCCTAACAAACAACATGTCCAGCAATAAAGCACCACCACCACAGCTATAGTTTTTTGCTCCTCAATTTCAGATAATGTTGCAATATCTATCCAGTGATCATTTTCTGTCCACGGACCCACAGGGCTGTACACACAAGCAGTGTGCTTCTGATAAGATTGAGAAATAAATGTGTTTCAGCCACATCAGACCTTTAAAATCACAATTCCTGTAGTCAAAATAGTGGTCAAGAAAAAGTACAGAAAAATGGTCAGTGAAATACACTTCTCCCCTGTGACAATATTAGATTGCTCATTCTGAAGCATAAGCTATTCCTTGAGGTCTGTTGAGGTATATCTATTTTATGTAGAAAGATACCTCTTTTCCACTAATGCTGTGACAGCGGTGGTGCTGGCATTTAATTAGTTCTGACTTGGTGCCATTTCAGAACCACCCCACATCTCGACAGAGATGAGAACCAATTATTACGTAGCATTACCTTTAAAAAAATTTGGTAATTTCCATGAAAACAAATGCACATTGTAGAGAATATGTGGGTTTTATCTGCCAATCATTGGTGAATTTTGTGCAACAGCCCATCCCATAGCCACTATGGGATGGGCTGTTGCAGGTATTCCTGCTTTGAGCCTAGCAATTTTCTGGTGTTACAATATTTTTGATGGAAACGTGTGAAAATGGTGCTTAATTGGGTAAATTCACTGGCACCGCACTGGTGGAAACTCTGGAGGAGAATAAGTGGTTACATGTCTAGAGCCCTTTAAGCCTCAGTCATTAATATAGATGAATCCATATTAGTTGACTGGAGGAAAATTTCTGTTGGTGTCGCTTCTAACAAGGACCAGACATCTGGTCTCCATGACAAGGAGTTACGACCAGACCCTGCAGCAGTATTTAAGGGGTCACAAAAAAGGTTTGGAATTACAGGTTTCTTCTCATCTTTTTAATGAAACTTTAATTTGCATTTTCAAATACAAAAAATTTAATATGTCCATAAGTACACTACTTTAGGAAATATTAGTTTCTTTCCTCCAGTGTTTGCTCATGATCCTAAGCACAAACTCAGTGTTTATCACACCTACATTTTGAGGTGTACAGGCACCACGTACTTTGTCTGCATTAATATACAAAGATGGCTACACAGCTCTTTCATCCTGAACCTCTGGAGGAAAAGTTAGACTTTCCTGAGCAACAGCTTTGCTGAAGTAAACAAACAAAAAAAAAAGAGAACTTCAAATATGCAAGTCTCCTTCTCTCTCTCTCTCTCAGAGTGTGGCAGCTTTTATTACGGTACATTAACAACATGCTTTATTGATAATTGTAAAACATTATTACTGTAATTGAAAGGCATCATAAAAAAAGCTACACTAGTGAAATGAAATAATCTCAGCTGAAGTCTGATGTGAATGAAAGGGTGCAGAGTTCCTGAAATTATAGTGACAAGTTCACTTCCTGACATTAGCAGCAGCAGCAGTTGTGCTCTTTCATTCTTGCTGCCAGTCAAACTCACAATATGCCAATATTCTCCTACAGTATGATTGCTTTCTGCAATTGCTGGTTATTCTAGAATTTAACTAATGGGATATATTTCCTGTCAAACCATGGATCAATTCAAGACCTAACCATATGATCATAAATATGTATCACCCCACAGTGGGTAGTAAAGTAGCACTGAGCATGTTAAGAATGCTGTGAATCTAAAAATGTCTCGAGTAGAAGTATCATCTCATGCATCATTGTGGAAATGTACTCACCCTTTTGCCAGGAGGTCCTGGTACTCCAGCTTCACCAGATGGACCTGGAGGGCCCTAAAGTAGAATAGACAGAACACTTAACTCCACTTCATAAAAATGGAGGGTGATGTTACATAATGAGATATCTCTACATCTGCAAAACGTGACATTCAATTTGAAAGGATGGGTTTAAAACAAAAAGTTTTTTGGTCTCTTTTACACTCACAACACCATATTATGTTTATTTTCCTCACTGTAAGCTTTATACATTATATTAGTGCTAAATTTAAATTCTCTTCAGCAGGCACTACTAGAAATTTGATCTCCATTTTCCCTTTACTGACTTACTGGCTGCCCAGCCTCTCCATCGTCTCCTTTGTCTCCAGGTAAACCATCAAGGCCCTAAACAAAATACACAAATGACCCATACAAGACACCATTAATCACTTATAATACTGTGATACGACACAGTATTATGACATCAAAATAAATCCTCATACATAAAAAGTAAAATTATACTGAAATACTTATTATCTTTTCTTTTGTGTTTGAGTTAATTGACTATTATTAAAATTTGCTTACTCGCCAACATAATTATTATTATACATATTCATTAAATGCTATCATATGAACATGAAGCCATTGATTGAGGGATAAATGCAGCACTTACAGCAGCACCAGGCTCACCAGGGGGGCCAGGGTCTCCTGGGAAGCCGACAGGACCCTGCAGACAGATCGAGTCATTGAAAAAACTGAGCTTGCTTCACATATTTGACATTGTGTCAACAACAGCTGTGGCAGAAGACGGCTCGACTGAGAAATATGACACAATGATGCTGTCGCTGGCAGCTCTAATATCACATCAGTCATGGTTGTGTGTGTTTTAGTGCAGCTGACATACAGGGTTACCCTTGGGACCATCATCTCCAGGGGGTCCGCGTGCACCAGCGGGTCCAGCAGCTCCTGGGGGGCCTGTTTCTCCCTTCTCACCCGTCTCTCCTTTTGGGCCCTAAGGAAATATACATCACTGTCTTGTCACTATGAAGACCACATAAGGGCCGTCCACACCACTTTGACAATAGGACACTAAATATGGCACAAGTCAAATGTGTTATTAAAACTGTCACTCAAACTGCCATCAAAACTTTCACAAAACTGCCCAGAAGAGGAGAAAACTGAGAAAAAAAACCCTGAACTTTGGGCATGTGTTTCAAATGAAAATGTATATTTTATTCACTAGATCACAACTCAAATTAGTCCAGCATAGTCTCTGAATCTAGTAATAGTAATCTTTAAGCACCGACTATGACTCAGAGCAGCAGTTGAAGTATAATTACAAGCCCAGAATCATTAGCTGGGCCACTAGAGCTGAGCAATGCTCGAGTGAATGCCAGCATGGCATCTTTAAAGTTGACCTCAATGTGACGTGCAACATTGGGGTCTATCTGTCACTGTAAACAGAAGCGAGACAGCAACCAGATACGTCAATACCACCTGACACACTCAAGGTGAGGTGTCCCTCGCCTTACAGAAGCAGTGACTTAGTCTGGATTGATGGCAGTGCTCTGATCTAAGATGTTCAGGTTCAGGATGCCTACTGTGAATACTTTTGCTTTTTTATACCGTGAGAAAGGAAAGATGGGACCCTCTTTCAAGGCAAACGCAAGGTGCAGCATTATAGGACAGATTTTGTGCATATTATGTAAATTAAATAACCATCAAAACGTCATCGACAAACTTTGTGACAGAAAATAACTGAGAGGTATTCTGATTTTTCCTCTTATTGCAGCCTAGTACATGATGTAAGATGAATTACACCATCAAGGGTGGAGCACTCCAAATATGGCTGTGCTAATTATCTGCTTAAAAGCCCTCAGGTTGCTAGCATATCTACACATTAAACTAGTGTAACTTAGAGGCGCTGCAGAACAGCTGACAGCTGAAGTGTCAAGTAATTACATTACTAAATTAGCTGCACTAACCAATATTTATAGGTGGATTGTTGAAAAAAAATCCAGTTGCACAAGAGTGCATGCTGTTGGATTGTGAGTCTTTTTAGCATTGTTCTAAAACTCTGTTTAGACATGTATAAGTAGTCAGTTCTACTGGTTTTGATAATAAAAAGGACAGACAGACAGACAGACAGACAGACAGACAGACAGACAGACAGACAGACAGACAGACAGACAGACAGACAGACAG
>JAVDPK010003104.1:428703-460830 GCA_034780415.1 Cichlasoma orientale | reverse complement strand
AGATAGATAGATAGATAGATAGATAGATAGATAGATAGATAGATAGATAGATAGATAGATACTCACACACACACAATTAGCCACCAGCAGATAAAAAGTTTAAAATACAGGCCCCAGTAAATAGATAAAGAAAGAGGACTTACTCCGATACCAGGCTCTCCAGGTGATCCTGGGTTGCCAGCCTCACCAGTTTCTCCCTGTGATGTCACAGTGATATGTGAATTAATTTGTGAAAAGTTTATTATCACACTGACATTAAACAGTCCAGCTTTAATTACTAATGGCTAATTACTGTATGAACTGACAACTCTGTTTTTAGTTTGTGTTTTTATAACAGTGTCATTGAGAAGTGGAAAGAGAAACAGCAAAAATAATGAACACATTTTGAGGCAAAACATACCAAAGCAAAAGATGGAATTTCATTTCTAAGAGCTGTCAGAGCATAGCTATAAGCAATATTTGGTTCTTACCTTCTCACCAACACCTCCCATTGAACCAATACCCCCAGGAGGACCTTGTGCACCCTGCAGATAAATCACAGTACAAGAGTGCGAGATTTTAACAAGTTGCAATTTTAAAAACACCAACTATAATATGAGAAGAAAATGCATAAATATCAACTTACACTGGCTCCACTGGGACCCTGAGGACCTCTGGGGCCAGGAGGACCAGGTGGACCCTGTCAGAAAGAGGGGAAAAGAGGATATGTCCTTTATTAAATGATATCAGGCACACAACTGCTGTTCAAACCTTTTGTTTGTGAGAGGCAACCAATCAGAAGAAACGGACAGTCTCCCAAGTGAAGGGTGTTAAAACACCTTTTTTCAGATGAAGTATGAACTGAGGGGCTGCACTAAGGCCTTATATAAATAAAATAAGGATGACTGCAAACTGTGAATTATGCAAAAGTCACTCTAGGAGAATCCAAGAATAAAAATATAGAGCTCAAAATGAGAATAAAAGGTCCCCTTTAATGATCACCACTTCACTCCAATATATTATTTTTCTTTTCTTCTCTTCCCCAGTATGTAACTTTAGTAATAGCAAAGTTGCAGTTGTCATCTCAGTTGTTGATGTAGAAGCAACACTGACATACATGTCAGACCCACTCTTGTAATTTACCACATTTTTCATTGTGTCTTTCATCTAAAATGATGTCATATCAAAACACAGAAGCCGTGCAAGGAGGAGCAGTAATGGCTGCTCCTACTGAACAGTGTCGCACACAGATGGGAAGAGAAAAAACAAACAAACTACTCAGCATCTGTGTTTATTGCTCTTAAGAGCTAGCATGAGCTTATGTCATTAAAACAACCCTTCATATAAAAGCTTGTTTGTTCTGACTCTTAATAGAGTGAACAAATAAGTGATGAAACGCAACACAAAAAACAGTGTACAGAAACAGAGCACACAAAAATGTAACCATGTGGAGTGCTTATGTTCTACATCTGACATACAGCTTGTGAAGTTGCCAGATTCAAATAGCAGCCAAAACTTCTGAACTATTAGCACAAATTCTCACGTCACTGACTCATACGTGAAAACAATATGAAACAGAGTAAAGTCACATAAAGCACTGCATTCACCATTGGTCCGACGTCTCCATTCTCTCCCTTCTCACCAGGAGGGCCGGGCAAACCCTGCAAAGAAGACAAATATGCTTCAAAACACAGAAAAAAGGTCACGAGAGGCAGCACCTGAGACAAAAATTCACATTAGAAAATCTACTAACGCAAACACGCGTACAATTATCCTGCTCATTAACAGGTACTTTCAGATGATGTGTATTGGGTTGTAGGATGCAATGTAATGGAGAATGCATTAATACAAACAGAACCCCAGCGAGTAAACACACAATTAGTCAAAAAGGACACCTATTGTAATTAAAGGGTATTGGAGGCTTGGGTATAATCAGCCTGTGTAAATTGCAGGGTGGAAACTCCATCCATCTATGTCCGCAGGAAAGTGGAAACAAAGGGGAGAGCGCAGGCGGTGCGTATTATCCAGTTCTGGGATTCAATCATGCTTGACTAAAACAGTTTGAATACACCTTGGGAAGGTGGATCTATAACAGAAATGAAGAAGCTCTCACTTGCTGTTGTAGCTTATTGTGTATTGGCATAATTACAGTTATTATGCGTTGTGTTAGTTTAACTCCGGTGATGGAGCATGCATAATCAAAAGGTGGGTGGAAAGCAGCGGTAATGATAAGTTACTCTAAAATGAAAATGACATGCATATCCATCACCGCAAAAACATATGTGTAGTTTCAGTCTGTTTTGTTGATTTACTGTACCTTTGTGATGACAGGAAAGGCTTATTTATAACAGAATGTGACTGGGATTTAGACATGGTAATAAAGCACAAGGGTTGTACAAATGGGGGAAATAAGTCAAGCATCAAATAATTTCATGTCTAATGCTTGGAGGTGACAGGCATTGATCGATATTGGACCTTTAGGCCCGTTTGTAAGCTATATCTACAAATGGATATAAAAATAGGTGCATAAATTGAATTAACAGGCATTATTTAAACACTTGAAATCAATAAATATTTATTTACGACTGGCATTTCCTTCTATTTTCCACACTAGCCTTGAGCTGTACGGACGCTGTGATGTAATCAAATCTGATATTTACTCTCCTCTGTGTTCCCATCTTAACCTCTTAATCTGAAAATTTCTTCCGCTCAGTGAGGACTCCAATATTCCACAGCAAACATGGCCCCAAATGATGGAGGGCTTTCAGGCTGGAGCCATTCATTCCCCATAGTCAAAAATCATTAATGCTACAGATAATTGCATTGAAGAGCTGAGCTTGCAGCAGCTGCTGCCATCTATTGAAGGGCAGCTTAGCCAAACATAATTAAAAGAGTGGAGATGGAGTGCATTATGCCCAATTAGAAGCCAATTGCACTTAATAACAATGTTATCTGGCCCTATTGACCAGCAGGGCTTTGCTCTAATTTTATCCTCAGTGAGCCCTTGAATAATTGACTTTGAGATATTCTGAAGTGTGCTGTTTCTTTATTCATTGCCACCAAAGCAAGTTCGGAAACTTCATTTCATTTGGATAAATGAGGGAAAGCTTGACCCTGTTGCTCTTCTTTGACTCTGTTGAGTTTTGAGTAGTGCAGCAGTAACGTAAACTCTGTTGATCTTACAAGCACTCAGCTATGTACGGGACAAATGTCTTTACTTTTTATGGTAAAAGCAAAACAAGAATATGTATAAAAATTATGCATGAATTAATTCGGGATCTTGCGCCTCAGCTACATAGAGAATGGCCTCATCTACAGGGGCAATGCTAGGTAGCGCAGAGCATCAATCAGATTGCTCAGATAAGAAAATTGTTTTCAGAAAATTGGCATTTTCCATCAAAGAAGCAAATAAATAGAACTATAAACAGTGTTTTTAAAACAGAATTTAAAGAGAACCAATAATGTGATCATTAATAAGATCCAATAATAAGACTATTTCAAGTATATCTGTATGATGTTTTAAAGGTGATGTACTAATATTGTTAATTGCTATTTTGCTACTTGTGCTCGTAACTGTGTGCATGTTTATGAGAACTGCTGTTGGTAATTTAATAAGCCTATAAATTAATAAAGGCATACAATTAATAGTGCAAAAAGTTTGTAACAAATTTGCTTGTTTTTTGCTCTTTTTTAAGGCTCCAGTGAGAATTTGCTTACGTTTATCTAATTGTTCGATCTTTATTGTAATGTTTACTTATGACAAGCTTTATGCTTCCCTTAAAATTTTCTGCTCAGGCAGAAGATAAGGTAACCCGATGTTAGCATTTGGACTAAACTAAACTGAATACAATATCCAAAAAGATTTAGCTAACATTGGTCACTTCATCACATCATATCAGCAAAACCCCTCGGAGGACTGAACTGATCAAGGGTGCATGTTGTTGGTTGTTGCTTTAAAATTTAAAAGAGACACAATAATAAGTAAATGTACACGGAGGTGGAATAAAAGCTGCGGGTCACTTATTGACAGAAATTCTGAAATTTCAGTCGTATATAATATTTAGTACGGAAAGCCAGTTTTTCTGTTTACAGTGTTTGAGCTACACTGGATATGTGTAAGATCACTGGTTTGAGGGGTAGCAAGTGTGTCTATCCCATTTTTCAGGTCATTGTTTGTACAATATCCCGACTTTCTCATTGGAAAGGAATTCCTTCCTCTTTTTCTCTAAATCTTCTAGGGACTGTATACTTTATGCACACTGTAATGCGCCCATTAAAAGACACATTGGCAAAAGATACAGTAAATGGATTTATACCATACATCAATTAAAATACTTGCCCAAATACAGGCTTACCACAGCAGCTGGTCTCTTACTTAGACCAGAGAGAACTAGAGGGGGAGCGGTTTACTGCATGATAATGATGTAGTCTGAGTGGAAAAACCAATGGCAGTCTCTCCTCCACCATTAATGTTGTGGCAAAATGCCAAATGCAAAATGTTCACAATGGTGATGGATTTTTTAGCACAGTCTATGCTAAGAAAAGTCCTTGAAGGGGAAAAAGCAGCCCAGGAGCCCAGGAGCAATACAAAGTGCTATTAGGAGTCAAGGCTGCATTAATAAATTATGCTTTGTTTTGATGTAATGTAAATGATGTAAGGAGAGATGAAATGTTGTCGGTTTTAGGGGTGCGGAGGAAGTCATTCTGCTCTGGATGGCTTTGACAAAGGGAAAGTAATGAGCATACCTATGAGGCAATGTTCAACGTGACCTGGTCATCATGTGCTTACAGAACGAGAGCAAAAGAGTCAAAATGTGTATATAAAAGTTATAGATTTCCTTAGATTTGGGAATTACCTGCAGTCCGATGGGTCCTGGTAAACCTGGGAATCCTCTTGGTCCTTCATCTCCTTTTTGGCCAAACATGCCCTGCTGTCCTCTCGGTCCAGACTCGCCATCACTGCCCTGTGGGAGGTTAAAGTGCAAAAAATGTAAACACCTTTATTCTCGTTCCCATTAGCTTGAGCAAGTGCAATTTCAAAATCACTATCTGGGATTTTTTTCCCCCTCGTATAGGATTTTTTTCCTCTTTCTTCTTAATCCTTTTCAAGGTTATAGAGTATATCCAAGCTCACACGGGAGAGGGTGAGTCGATGCGCACATTCAAACAGTTTAGGATGGACAGTTACAGAACTCAAATGGCTTTTCTGAAGGTCATTTTACTGCAGTGTCATCCATCCATCAATGCTGTGAACCCACATGTTTTTGCTCAGGGTTGTTGGGATAGCCAGAGTGTTTCCAAGAATGCACCCGTGACAGATCAAGATCTATTTCACTGCACTCATAGGCCATTTAAAATGTGGTCAACCTACATTTGGAAGCCTGTTTGATTATTCAGAGGACTGTGTGAGGAAGAAATTTATACTTGAGACAAGAATGGACAAGAGGGAGAGGAAACAGTTGTAACCACTGATACAGCCGGACTACCAGGGGAAAGAGCAGCGATCCTATCAAAGCTTCTCATCAGGGAATGCAGGATGGAGTACAGTATAGCCACAGGGTTATGGTAAACAGTGTATGTGAAAGATGCTGACTTCATCTGTGAAGTCAGAGGTGCAAGAGGCTACAGAGGATGGAGAGAGGAGACTGTGGGGAAAGAGTGAAGTGCTGACAGACTGGGAGTTTTCAGTTCAAACGCATGTCAGCACTTGAAAGTGCTTGAGGAGCTCTTACTGAGCCTTGGGACATGTAGAAAGCTTCAGGCGATGGTACTGAATGCAGAACAGTTAAGAAAGAAATGTTAGGTGATTACAGGTAGTATAGAAGTTTGAGAAAAGCAACATAGAAGGTGGACTAAAGTTTAAAGAGATTTGAAGAAAAAAAGTCACAAATCTAACTGAGTGAACATCTCCCCAGGGAGACGGGAAACAGAGCTGTGTCTGTATGTCGAGAGCTTGACCCCAACTGCTGCATAATTTGTTATTCATTGTAACACCACATGCACAGCCTGCAACGTCTGTGTATTTGTTGGCACCATCCTTGCCCCTGAAAGAGAGCAACAGAGACCTTTGCTTGAAAAAGCTATATACACTTGCTGCAACAGACAGGAAAAGCTACAACAGTTCACCAGTTAATTGTAGAGTTTGCTTCTTGTGTTAAGTGAAAACAGCCCCATGCTGGGGAATTTCATGTTCAATTGATCATGAACAATGAAAGAAGTAATAATGTTTTGTTATAATCATAATTAACATGAGTATAAACAACAAAATAAAACTTTGCACTCTGTTCCTGAATTATGTTCCTGATCCAAAGGTCAGTAGGTCAAACTTCTGCAGGGGTGCATTAAGTCCAGTACTGTCTATCATTTACCTCGGAATAAACTGCATCTATTCTCAATTAATTAGTACATGAAGGAAGTTGTACATGCAGTGTAACTTACAAAAAGAAAAGCTAAATGCTAACTATGTATAGTAACAGTATCTTTAGCAGAACTTACAAACTGTGCTCTGAAAAACTGTCCTTCTGCTTTCTGAATTAAAGATCTCAGTCAGAAACAACTTGAAATTTTCAGTTCACACTGAAGTCCTAATTAGAAAAATGCTTTGGTAGGGCTTTAATCAGCACAAGTCAGTGCATAATTACTTGAACTAAAACTGCTAGCTGAGAGCATTTATGTTTTTAAGACTCCATACTAATTTCTGCATAGATCTATTTAAATTTAAAAAAGTGTAGCTGGTGTAATTGAATGAGATATGATTCAGCATAGCTACTTCTATTGTGGCTATGCTTAGATCTGCAGGCACCAAAAGCGTGCTCGGGGAGGTGTAATTTATGAGTAACCTAAAATGCATCTCACTAAATTTATCTTTAGATTGTTTATGAAATAAATCTAAGTGGCTGTTGTGGGGTTTTTGTTTGCCTTACATTATGTTAGAAACAAGCTTTTTCATATCAATAAAATATGCAGTCCCCTGAAAAGTTCAATGTTTTTTATCTGCTAAACAAGAACACATTTGTAGGACAGGATGTTCACCACATCCTGATGAAGATCAATACTGCCTTGCCATAGACTGCTTCATTACAAATGCTTGACCTCAGTTGCATCTTGAAGACAACAGCACTGGTGACTGAGCTGCTGTAAATCTTGTTAAGCTTTAGCCGAGAAGGAAATTGGATCGTTCATTTTCCCTACATACGCCAGCATTTTTCCTGGATTGAGAAGTGGGGTAGATAGTGTAGTCACAAGTGATAAGAGCATTAAGACATGCGACAATAAAAAGAGAGCAGATGATGTTGAAACTACACAGCACGAGTCGGGATTCAGTTATGAAGATATGAATACACATGAGCAGACTGACTCACCAGGACAAACAACTGTTAAATAATTTGTTATTCAGCTTGGGAGCACTACCTGCTCACGGCAATCCGTCTCACCAGGTCTATTCTAGCCCCCACAGAGCCCTGCAGATGCTGAATTTTTGCTAGAATGGTTGTTAAGGCCTGATAATTTACAGCAATGAGCTGTTAGTTGCCCTCGGGCCATCAGCTATTGTAGAAACAGGACTTTCCCTCTTGTGTTAATGAGATGGATGAGTAGAGGGTGTTCTGTGCCATACAAGGCAGTATTTTCAGCTAGTTCTGGTGCCATAGGATGTAATGCAGGGAAATAACTGGCACACTGACTGACTGTTGAGTACAAGCCTGTTTTGTAAGCGGGAGGTCACAAGTGTAATGCTTCAAGGACAACAAATTCCAAATCTGTAATTACATTTTAATTGATGGATGATAAAACCTGTCCAGTGATAACAAATCTGATGAAAAAGTATTTTTAGTACCCTGGTATTAATACAATGCCACAAGTAAAAGTTATAATTAAAAGGAAATTTGTGCAGCATTACAATGATAAAAGGATGGGGGATTTTAAAATGAACAGGGACAGCAGCCAAAGGTTTTTGGACTGAAAAGGCGAGTGAAAAAAAAAAGCAATACTGCTTGCATAATATGGCCCTGACCTGCCTGGAACAGTTGTTAATTTGTGTCCATCTGGGGAATAAAATATTGTTTATTTAAATCAAGGGTCTCCAACCAAGCACAATTATGACTCAAGTGTCCAGTTTTCCAATCTAGCTAAACACTCAAATAACTCATTTAACTGATTGTCATACCATCAGCTAGAAATGGTTAAGCAAAAGCCTGCACAGAGTACATTTTGCTCATAACATAGCATGGCTGAAGATGAATCAATAATAAGGTGTTGTCCTGCAGAATCAGACATGATTCAGTACCACATCATTATAAGGCTGCAAGTTCCGGAGGCACCAAGTTTCAGCCAGCAGCCTTTGGGTCTTATTACACCTTCCCTGTCTTCATGAGACCTTGCTTCGGAATAAATATTTTTAAACTCTGATTTCCCATTTCGCTGTTTCTACCCAGAAGTCAGTATGGTAATGAGGGGCTGACATTAAGAAGACAGCACTTACTTTTGTAGACATCAGAAATGATGGAAAGAAAGCTTTTAAAAATTCAGAAAAGGTCAAATAAAGGTTGGAAAGCTTTGTGAAAACAGAAAGCAATATTTGGAGAGGATGTTGGTGTACCCATGTACTCTTTCCATTTAATGTTTTATTCCTAAGTATTATAAAAAGTTAAAGTCAATTATGGGTGTATGGTAATACTTTATGGAGTAAATTTAGACAATAGATGGACAGAGGATGGGATACTCACAGCTGGACCGGGAGCTCCAACCACACCCTGGAGACCAGTCGGGCCTGGTGGACCCTGCAGACAGACGCAACATTGTTATGTCAGCTATTGATGTGAACACGAAAGCCCTGCCGTCTGTACTGAGCAGTGAAGATAGGGCAGTTGCATTCTAAACCTGATCATGATCGCACACACACTGTCTACCTGGACAAATTCCATTTCTACCGGCAAGAAAAAGTGTATTCACTGAGTTCATTTGAAGTGATGTGTGTGAGGACAAACAAACGTCACATGAAAAATACAAATGTTTGAGATGAGGACAGAGTACACTGTTATGTTTATTAGAAACTAAATAACAATTTAGTAAGCATAGCAGCACTTCAGTTAATATTTTATATGCTGCAGACTTTTAAGGTCAAGATAAGCGATATTTTCAAATAATTTGTCCCTTTTGTTCTACTCAATTCAATGGCAAAATCAGCATCTAAGATTAGCTTTCTGTGGTCAGTTAACATGAATTGTAATAAAACTCATTGCTTTATATAAATCTGTAATATAAAACTTGATGGAGAGAGGGAAAAAAAAAAGACTCACAAGTTCACCCTTGTCTCCTTTGCTTCCCTTCTGTCCAGGTCCGCCAACTTCTCCCTGTAGTGCAACACAAACACATACACACAAAGCAGAGCTCACTTCTCTCTCCACCATGTTTAGTCAAAGTCCAATATCTTAAAGTGTCACCTTTACCATGATTAGGCAGTAAATATTTCTCAAGAGATTCTAATTTGATTGGCCCACAAAGACCTTGGGTGAGTGTTTGCAATTAATTGATTGGCTCCCTGTCTAACCCCATTGGCTCTATGATTGACAAAATGCTGTGATAGAAGACGTGACTGGGACTGGAGAGGTGTCATGGTTACAAATGTAAAAATGCAAATGTCTGGTTCAGTGTATCGAGTGTGGATGTGGGATTTGCTGGCCTCAGGGTACACGGGATGTGTAAACAACTGGCTATTTCAGTACATGGATTGTTTGCCTGTTTGCATTTAGAAATACTTTAAAGCAGTCAGTGTGCGCTTATTTTATTTACTTAATGTAACATTCTGCCATTACAAGCTTGTGGTTAACCATAGTATATATATATATATATATATATATATATATATATATGCCTGTGAAAATATTCTATAGCTTATAGTAGTATGTAGTAGTACTTAGTATGTATAACTTGAAATGATAGTTTTCTGTGTGACTTTATCAAATCATGTTGGTGGAATTTTGTCCCTCTCTTCTTTACAATTTTGCTTCAGTCCATTGACATTTTTGGGCATTCATTAATGCACCACTCTCTTAAGGTTACACCACAGCATTTCAGGGCGAGGTCTGGACTTTGACTGGGCTACTGCAACAATTAGATTATTTCCTTTTTCAGCCATTCTGTGGAAATTTGCTGCTGTGCTTAGGATCACTGTCCTGCTGCATGACCCAAATTCAGCCAAGTTTCAGCTGTCGGACAGATGGCCTCACATTGACTCTAAAATACTTTGGAATACAGAGGAGCTCATGGCTGAAATTGACAGCTTTCTTTGATGTTATAAAAATAATTGGTTTTTCGCTACAGTACTTTGTGGTTGAAGAACTCTGGTGTTACCTTTAGCCAAGAACTTAAAAGCTTTTGTTTTTAAAAAATATAACATTATGACTCCCTCAGGTAAATATTAAAAACAGCTAATTCTGAGCTTTAAGTAAAGGTATTAAAACTTTACTCCACCTTGTCGCCGTCTTCTCCAGGGGGACCCTGCGGACCAGCTGAACCAGGAAGGCCAATAGGACCTTGAATGCCGTCACGGCCAGCAGGACCCATGGGACCTTTCTCTCCCTAAAACATATTTTGCAAAACATTGTAAAATCTTGAACTTAAACACGTACATCTATTTCACCAAGTGAAAGTGAGAAAGAAAAACTCACAGGACCGCCTTTTTCTCCAGCAGGGCCTGGTGGTCCTTGAGGACCATTACGTCCTGTCAGACCGATGGGACCTCCAGGGCCAGCAGCACCTCTCTCTCCGGGAGAACCCTGTAACCAAAGACTCAGAAGTCACTGCTGTGTTATGTGAAGTTAACTCAAAAAGACAATTTACTGCAGTAAAGCCAAACCAAAAGCAAGTGTGCTTTGTCCACACTAAAGCTTGAAAAGTGTGAATTGATTAGAAACTCTGCCTGGTAGGAAAATTCTGGTATTTTAAACCTTGAGGCACATCTTCAAACCTTAAGTATCAATGAGAACAAAAACTCTTGAAATCTGTCTTTTATTGAGCAAAAAAAAAATACCATGTTTTTGACTGGATTTGCTCAATATAAGACAAGTTTAGACTGTTCTCCGAAAAAAAATGGATGTAAAGGACTCCTTTCCACTTAGACATCAGAAATCTTGCAAAGAGGCTAGTTGTTGCAGGAAGACAATGGTGTAAACTCAAGTGAAAGTTTGAGATAGTTGTGTAAAAAAAGAGAAGACTTATGTTATACAGTTGCAGAGGAGAAAGCCTTTTGTTATGTGAAATATATGTACATATTACAAATGTTATATAAATCATGGTTTATGGTTGCGCATGGTTGGCAACACACTGACGCGATAAGTATTTTAAAGTTTTCACAGACAACCTTTGGAGGACAAGAACATCCTGACATTGAGTCTACTTATCGACGGACAGATGGATGGAAACAAATCTGACAACACTGTAACCAGCAGACTATCATAGGATCATTTTGACTGAAATGATTACTGCCTGTCAAACAGGAGAAGAAATCCTACTTCAAAGATGTTTTTCCATAAAAAGACATGTGGTTCTTAGAATGAAGAGACCTGCTGTGGACAAAATAGAGATAATATTATTAGCTAAAGCTATTTTGTTGACCTGGCATCAGTATACGCGGCAGGCGTGACATGCATGACAGGATAATGTCAAAAGCAATCTCAGACACTTAGAATAACAACCTCAGCCTGTCGGACTCCTCTGTCAGATTACTTTGCAGCCATTTCACAGTTGCTGCTTATATTATTTTGTCTCAATATTGGACATATCGCATATTTCTGTTGCTATTAAGAATTCCGACCCCCAAAAATGAAAAAATAGGATAAGGACATTTAAACACCATGTTTTTAACTGGATTTACTCTAACCTTAATTAGTTTACTTTAGTTAAGTTATTCTCGAAGGAACACAATTTCCAGAGAATATTTTCACATTAATGTCCCAACTACATTTGAATGAAAATGCATCGTTCACAGACAGAAAAACTTATTTTGTGTGTCCATGCAACAATGATTTTTTTCCCTCAATACAATGCTACCATTTGGTGTCTGGTGCAAATTTTTAACTTAGATTTATTTTACTGTTAGGAGTACTAACCAGAGTAACATATGCTGTAATATACCAGAAATACAGCCATTATTTGATAACCATAATAAAATTATACTGACCCTGCTGACAGCCTCAAAGCTTACATGTGTAGGGAGTTGTTCTGATGAGCAAACTCTTTTCTATTTAATAGGCCTGAGCTGCTTTCTCCTGCCAAGGCCTTTTGGAACGTCTCACCATTTTCCCCACATCGCCGTGCCCCTCTCTCCACTATTCCCGGGTGGGTGCTCATCACTGTGTAGGTGCCCAAAATCACACAAACTGCAGCTACATTTTTGATCACAAGGTCATTTTGGCATTCTCCTACCCAGGGAAGGTCTGTGTAGGACTGCTTTCAAATAAAATGAAATGTGCATGTATACAGGCCAAAGCTTCGGCCTGATTCACACGAAAACACACTCACACTGATTCAGCTGCTGATGCGAGATGCCACCTGGCACTCATATGCCTAGTCCATTTCATGACAGACATTGCTGGTGACACACACAAAGCTCCAAACTGTCAGCCACAGCCTGCCAACTTGGCCACCAGGACACACATGCGCACACAAAGACACATGTTCCTTTGACTCAAATAACTTCGCAGTATCTCAGTCTGTTTCCCGCCTTCCGATTTCACCCATGTTTTTCTCATAAAGTTTGTGACTTGTCGCATTCATCCTTTCTGTTTTTTCCTGTGCTATTCTTTCCTGAGCAGTCTCTTTCAAACACACAGAACCCTCTAAAAAGACTATGAAAAAAGCAACACACACGGAACTCACAGACTTTCACACAGCACAACAGCAGCTCGAACTCTGGCAGGAAATCGATGAAGGAAAATATCACATCTCTTGTGTGCGTGGGCATTGCACACTGGACTCGTTTTAAGGAGTTTTTTGAAATCTACCAAAACAGTCTATCACATGTTCCCATCCAATGGCTTGCTTTCAAGCCAATTTAAGAAAACTATCTCATTTCGCAGTGGAAATGGTTTCACTCCTTCAGAGAACACCCCTCTTCTCACTTTCATCATCTTTTCATCAGTGCTCTGCATATCCGCTGTCATCTAATCTGGTGTTGCTCTGTCACTGGTGAGCAGGGGCAATTATCGGGAGCCTGCGTTTAACGCTTGAACAAAATGTCAGGCAGTTCAAAGCTGCCTGTCAGTCAGCTTTCTGTACAGAATCACCGCTGGAGCTCCTGAGGCTTTTCATTGCATATATCGCAAACTGGAGGGGCTTAGAGACAAAGGCAAAGAAAAAGTGCCCCACTTATTTTATACATTGCCCACCCAATTTTGCTCCTTTTCAGGGTCACAAAGTATGTCTGAGAAAATCTAATTTTACACAAAAAAAATTCCTGCTATAGTGTAATATGAAGACATCCTTTACTGTGATCTATGGTGAACAGAATGACGGAAAGGCAGAAGTTGACTTAATTATAGTGAAACAAACTTTTTTTCTGTTTCTGGGATTTTTCATTTGACTGAAAACTGTGCAACAACAGTTGCTATAGTAACTACTAAATGTGACAGGGAAACAGGTCTGACCAATCAAGTTACAGGGATGAAACTACTTGCTGTCCGATTAAGCAATTAGGCGATGTTTCAATCACAATTCAAAGCAATGATGCTGGACAAAAACATTATAAATTAAAGAGAATATTCAATATCAAACTGTTTTACATATATATATATATGCTTTTTTCATATATACATATGCTGCATATTTTTACCAGCTGAAACTTAAATTAAGCTTTATATTGAGCAATAAAGGGGTGAAAAGCAGAATAATGAATAGAGCCTGCATGAGCACAGACAAGCATATTCTATATCATAACTTAAGGTGCAGATTGTTTACTATCTAGTTTATGACAAAAGAAATAGCTTTACTTGTTTTGTTTTTTTATCCATAATAAATAACAAAGAAAACAGAAATTAAAAAATCTATTTGAATATTGAAGTGCATATTCATATTGAACACCATGATTTAAGCGATGGTGTCACAGATTTCACTCGTACCACCCCACTTAGTTCTGCCACATTCCACACTGCAGTTTATATAGCACACGCTGCTGAATGACCGAAGTATGGAGCTGTGCACAGCATGTGTGACTCCATTCTCCAACAGCACCAGACACTTTTTGCTGCAATCTCTGTGGCAAGAGAGATGAGGTAACCATAGTAACAGGCTACTTACGATGGGGCCAGGGGGACCCTGAGGCCCTTCTCCTCCCTTTAAGCCAGCTGGACCCTGGAAGCAGAGGACAGGAGAGAGTTAGCGCTCACGCACTGCAGGCTGCCACTCAATGCTATTCAAAGAACAGTAATCACAGCTGTCAAATGAGTCTTTAAATGTTACTGTGTGGATGTATGCGTGTAAGTAGATATGCGCATGTTTGACATGTGTATGAGCATGTATATATGGAGGGCTTGGCTCCAGAAAATCATAGAGTAACTGCCAATTTGGGGAAAATTTGAACCATAAAGTATCAAGTAAGGAAGGCAAGTATCTGTTTGTACATTTTAGTATTGGCATGATTTGACTGAGTCGACTTTGTTATATTGATGATCAAAAGGTAGGCAGTCTCGCTTATTTGTCCGTGTTTTAAGATACCTGTGGAGGATTTACAAAATATGTCTGGGAAAATTGTTCATGTGTAAATAGTATGAAATGAACTTTGGTTGTTTCAAAGCTTCAAAGAGCAAATTAACACCCCCTGAAAATCCAAAATCCAACTCTAGACAGTAAAATGGGCATGAAACGTCAATCAGAAAGGGCAATTTCAGGCCGCTGCTGATTTACATTCTGTTGATCGCAGTTTGAGGGAGTTTAGGCCAGTGATGGGATTTGTCTAAAATCCAAGCTCAGAAAAAAAAAAAAACTGATTAAATTCATTCACAATAGCACATTTCCAAAACTTTTACATAGGCTGCAGTCCAGTTCTCTACCAGAGAAAAATTATCTTTTAGTTAAGAATTGGTGATACAGCTTTTTCTGTAGGCATATTTACATTATTAATACAATAGGAATAATTTCAAGAAGCTTCAGAGAAAATGAAAAAGAAAAAAGATGACAAGGTCCTGAAGCCCGAGGTGGACTACAAGCTCAGGTATAGACCATTTATCTCATCTTTGTCATCTCTTCAAGATCTTGGTCCTTGAATGGCAATTCCTGTGCTGAATCACAGCACCAGGAGGCTGATACTGCTTATGGAAAACACAGTTCACCAGAGGCTGTAAAGACTTTCATTATAATAACTAATTTACAAGCTTCAACAAAGCCAGGGGGTGCAGAGGCTGCCAAGCAGACTCTCCACTTCCACATTTCACCATGGTGCATTAGAAGACTGGAAGGATCTTTCTTTGCTGGACACAGAAAAAGTTATTTATTGGCTCATATATCGTTAAGATGCCTTTCCTTAAGACTGAGAGATGTGATGAAGAGTGTGTGTGTGTGTGTGTGTGTGTATTGTGTGTCTCTCTGTGTCTATAAAAAAAAGAAAAATAAACTATGTACGCTTGGTGTCACAGTGAATATATGTATGTGTGTGTGTGTCTACACTCTCTCGGCAAATAGAATAAGATTTATGTTTTTATTTTTGCCTCATCCAGGAAGTGCACATGTTCATGTGTGTCTGTTTCTGTGTGCGGATGAAATCGCTTTAACAGAGTGGGAGGATGTGTGAGTTTTCTCACACAGTGTTTGTGCACTGCGGTTATAAAGGGAAAGCCATTCCTGAGCACACATGGGACAAACATAATGGTTGTAATAAGTCTGAGCAGTGCTGTCATGTGCTCTCTTTATGGTCAGCCTTGAAATGAGCTTCAGCCACAGTCCCCGAAGCTGATCCTCCGTCAGCCTCAGCCACCCTCTCTCACCTTGAACCTTTTCTCACTCACACCCACTCCTATTGAGAATTAATTCAGGTTACGCAGAAGGCTAGGGTGCATGAGATGTAATCACTGAGTTGTGGGTTTGAATCAGAATCAAAGGGCTCTGACTCACTCTTCGATAGAAAACAAAACATGGATTCCTTATAGGAAAGGATCTACTAGTGCAACTCTAAATGAAGAAATTCATCCCTGCAACATGCAGCATAGTGCTGATTACAGAGATATCTTTGTGTCACAGCCACATTTGAGAAAAACAACATACTCCAAAATTGCTGACATCAATGATAAACTATATCAATCTGTGTATTGCTGAGTCCTATCATTTAGTTTTATGAAAGCCCATTCTGTAACTTTCTGTCAGGTCCACTGCCAAGTGTGACATTTGGTTTAACAGCAGGTTGTTAGCCCGGTAATTGGAGTTTGGAGCTAAATTCAGCCGAGTGGATGCTCTGGATGTGGGATGACACAGTTTGAAGTGCACGTGTTAAGTATGTTTGCATTAGTGTGTTAATCTGTGGGTGGTTTCTGTGTTACCATGGCCCCTGGAAGACCTCTCGCTCCTTGAAAGCCCCTCAGACCAGAAGGTCCTGGCTTGCCACCAGGACCCTGAAGCCCTGGATCACCCTACAGAGGGAGACAGAATCATTCAGTTAACTGACATCAGGTATTCATGAAAGGCGGAATTGCTTTATGTGAAAACAAAGAGAAGAGCTTGATCTGTGAGAATTACAGACATTTTTTAAAGTGATTGATCTCTTTGATAACAGCTAAAATTATACCTAATTATGTGGGAACAATAGCAAGTGATTAAAATGTAATGACAAAAAATAATGCATCAGCCAGTAAACAAAGAGCTGTTCGAAGAATAATTGACACTAGCACACACTAGATATTGAACGACAACAACAACAAAAAACATGTAGTTTTAAATATTTCTACCAGTTTATTTCAATTTACCTAAACACTGTCATACCAATTTATGCCAATGACAAAACTGTTAAACCGGGACCTCCTGTTCACGACAAAAAAGCAATAACCCATTCACACATTCATTTTTTAAACAATTAGTGCCACTTCATACCAAAAGAAAAATTAAAAAAGCATTTCAAGAACAAGTACAAATTCTTTAATGTAACTTGTTAAAAGAACAATGATTAAAATGACATGTCAGTACACACAAATGCACTTGTTAATCTGTTTAATCAAAGTAGTTTTGATTTGTATTTATCTGAATCTGAATGCGTGCTCATTCACCTTTCCACCCTCTTTTCCAGCAGCTCCAGGTAGACCTTGTTCACCAGGAGGGCCGGGGGAGCCAGGGTGTCCTCGCTCTCCACTTGGCCCCGTCTCTCCAGTTGGTCCCTACCAAGGACAACCACATGCATTGCAGTTAATGTACTATAAAATTTATATAACTTATATTACCTATGTTGACCCATGTCTTCATAGAAACTCCTGTTGATGATCAGCAACATTGGTTATTATTATAAATGATGTCTTGTAGCTATATCTGCACCTCAAATGTAAAAGTATTTGACTAATCTTACTTTATTTTTTACCTGCTTATAACTTAATGAAATGGAGTCATTTTTTTCAGCCTATGTTCCATTACCTTAAAAATCAAGAGGTATCAGAGAAGATATTTCAAAACCATTTGATGCAAGTTAATTACAGTCTGTGAATACAGGCATTGTTTTTAGGATGAGCTATGATGAACTGGTATAGAGCTAGATTTCAGTACTTCATAACTCCTGAACAACAGACACAGGATGCGTGTGCACAACAGAGGAAGTAGAATCAAACCATAACAGTGACATTTGCTGACTATGTACCTGTGGCCCAACCACTCCTCCGGGTCCTGGCGGTCCAGTCTTTCCTTGGAAGCCCTGAGGAAGGTAGAAAAAGGATATTACTGACTGTGCATAAAGTTATATTTCATGTGCTGGCTAAATAATAGAGATATTACTTGTTTAGTTTTTGTAGCAAACAAGTCCTAAAAAGAAATGTAAGTAATGCATAACTCAGCAAAAGTATTTTAAAAAACCTTTTACTTCAACATTGTTTAAATACAGTAACAGGACCTATTTGAGGAGCCGGAAGACTGAAATGTCAGATTTCACAATATCACAACACAAAGCGTTCCTGTGCAAAACCACCCACTGACCGTCTCTCCGCGCTGTCCAGGATGACCGGGCAGCCCGTCTTTCCCTGGTGGGCCCTGGAGGTGAACAGGTGGATAGTTCATAAGAATCAAGCGTGTATTAATATTTGAAAAGCTTGCATGAAAAGTGTCAACATGGTTGTGGATGGTGCCAGCCCACTGACAGCAGCTGCTTACATTAGGTCCTTTGGGTCCAGGGAAACCGACAGGTCCCTGTGGTCCTTGAGGTCCCTGAAATGGAGTAGTGAGAACAGCGGATGACAACCACATGTAAATGGAATATAATTAGATTCACACTGACAAATCTAGCTTTTTTACCATTGTAATTAAGAATAGCATTACCCTTTTCATTATAAATGTGCAACACAAATTACGTTACACGAATAAATATAGGATTGTTTATTTGGAATTAACTAGCCAAGGGATTCAGCAGCTGAAGCACTTTTTTTTTGAAGTGACAAAAAGTTGCAATTCACTTTGAGTTTAGATTCAAGTTCAATGCACCTGATGTACTTTTGGTGTCTCAAAGTCTGTGCACAAAACAAGAGTGACTGATCAAACAAAATCCAATACTAACCCGCTCCCCTGGCAGCCCGGGAGGTCCATCATTGCCTGAGTTGCCCTGAGGAGATAGATATGGCACAACTGTTGTGAACTTCATCAAAAACAGATAGTGTGAAATATGAACAAAACAAATCAATGATACTGAGGTTACATAGCTGGTTTAGGTGTGCATGCACATTTATATTCCTGCCTGATTTACCAAAGAAGAGCTATGTTTTATAAGATTTAAACATGCATCTTTTTCTATTTAGGTAACACACAGACACAATACTATGTGTTACATGGAAAACTCTGCCAAGGCAGCTCACTCTCTGGGCAGTATTTACATTTAAAGGAATAGTATTGTATTGTATGAACAACTTGAGCTCATTCAAAACATTTCAAGCTATCATGTTTACAGACAGAATGACACACAAATGCTACACACAACCTCCTCGGTGGAGGTAATAACTTGTACACATAGCAGAGCTACCAAACTACTGACTTCATTCATTTCTAGATAAAATCATGAACATAAAACTATATTGGATATCAGTGATCCCACCATTAAAAACCTAAATTGGCCTTGGGTCTTACCTTTGCACCCGGCTTTCCTGTTGGTCCTCTAGCACCACGGCCACCACGTGGACCCTATATTCATTGAATACATTTACAGAAATAATAAGTTCAATTTTGGAGAGCATAAAACAATAAGAATTCTAAGAAGCTATTTTATTTAGGGGCAACTGCCATCTCTGCCCCGCTCTAAAATCCCCACCTATTGCACATCTTCTTCAAAAGACAAAAAATAAACCTCATAGACGGCCCTTTAAAGAATGAGATTTTCATTTAAACACAATAAATCATTTATGTGGAGAGCTTGGACTGAGTTGGCAGACAGGTGAATTGCCTACCGTTGGGCCACGTTGCCCTCTAGGGCCAGATTTGCCAGCAATTCCCTGAAAAGGAAAAAGAAAAGTTTTGATTTAGGACAGAATCATGCATGTGCTAATGCGATTCTTCTTAACATCTCTTTTCGGAAACTTTAGCTTCGCTACTCTTATAATACCAAATAGAGCTCAACATCAGACAGAAGCAACTGTTCAGGGGGTTTGAGTCAGGGATGAAACAGCATTTCTGGACAAAAATAAATAATCAAATTGCTGTGGTAAGCGGTAACCCATAGGCACTTGACAGCTTGAACTACCTGTCAGTTCTGGCATGCTGGGGCCAAACATGCTGGGGCCAAACATGTCTGCTTCTCAATGTCTGTCTGAGAGCAGAGACGAGCTTGTCTTGTCAATAATAACCAGCATAATTTTAAAACCCTCACACTCATCCCTTTGGCTGGACCGCTCAGTAGTTTCAGTCATACAGCTGAATATATTTGTCAAGCCTCCATCAAGAGGTACATCTTTATGGCAGCCTTATGGGTACGGCCTGGGTACGGCATGAAAGTAGCAGTTAGCTGAAAAAAGCCCTGACCTAAACTCCATTCCAACAACTTTGCTATAAAACAGAATGACAGTCCTTATATTACACTGATGCTCCTGTGGCTAAAAGTAAGCAAATCCCTACAGAGCCCAAAATCTTGTAGAAAAGTCTCTTGAAAGAATTGAGGCTCTTACATGGGCAGACTAATGTCAATTATTTGTGGAAGATGATGTTTAAGAAATACGTTTGGGTGTGAAGTTTTTGTGTCCACAAACTTTTGTAGTGTAGCTCAAACCGTACACTAATTAGATCAACATTCAGCAACCAGTGGCATTTTTGGAACAAACCTAATTTCAAAGCTAATTTGGTTGTATGCAGTCATGGTATAGCGCATGGAATCAAACAAAAGTTTTAATTTGCATTTTTTTAACACACAAAGTAGCATAAGTGGATTCACTTTATTTATGAGATCCAAGATTACAGTGTCAGAGCTGAATTATATGTGTCTTTCTAAGATGTAATAACCTGTGTTTCAGTATTTATACTCTCTTTAGATCACTTGGGAGACTGAGTGACTATGTATGCATGTCCTAAATTTTTTTTTCTCACCCTTGCTCCTTTCTCGCCGTTTGCTCCGGGGAATCCAGGAAAGCCATTGGAGCCCTGCAGGGCAAGTAGAAAAAAAAAGTGAGAGAGAGGGACTGAATGAGAAAGGGAGAAATACATCCAAGTATTCGAGGGCATAAAGTAGCACTCTGCCCCGTAACAATGTCACTGAGACTAAAGAACAAGCAGCAGTATTCCTTTTGCACTTTACTGATCAAGGCTAATTAAGAAAAAACTGTATAGTCCTTCCACATAAAAGAGTACCTTGCCAGCCGATTCATCTCACTGGGTGTACAGTTTATAGTTTGTCATCCCCTTAGAAAAATGAACACCTTCTTTTTAAGGCTTCAAAAGAGCCCAGTCACTCTGAGACTTTCTGACACATAGACAGACAAAGGTGTTGTTAGATTGTTAGCAAAGTGTCTGGTAAGGAAGCAAAGTAGGAAGATAAAAATGGTAGTGTGAGCAAATAACGACAAAGAAAGGGGAAACGGTGGATCCCCTTTGATACCCATCAGCAATTTAGTCATTGGACTTTCGCAGGCTGTGCTGTCTGATAATGGGGATGTGCCAGTCAAACAAATACTAGGAGGGTAATCACTGTTGGATGAATTAATGGGAGTGCCAAGCAGCTTACCAATATAGCTTCCCTTCATGCAGAATTAAGCACCATAAATATACATTCAACCAGTTTAATTTAAACATTTCTTTGACTCACCCGCACACCAAGGTCATGGGATATGTAGGTGTTTTGAGTTTAAAACACTCAGTGATACACTAGATGATGCTCTATGCTCTATCTATAGCACTCATTATTGCTTACATGCATATGTATACGAGGCGTATAGGCAGTTGCACCACAACTGGGCAGCGTGGGCAGAATTGCAAGAAGTAAACAGCTCAACATTGTGGAAACAGCAGGAAAGGGACATCTATGCTGCTTAATTTGTTTTTCACAGAGGTGCGGTTATGGTAAACTGAAAGGAGAGCTGGTACCGGACAAGCCTGACTTGCACCACAGAGATAAGACAGCCTACTGAAGCTGTTGCAAATGGCATCCAGAATTAACAGTGTGGGAAAGCTGTTAACAGAGAGTGATGGGGTGCAGCAGCCAAAAACACAGTCATTGGAGGGATTCATGCACAGGCTGATTGAGGGGGATAAAGGCTGTTAATGGGCCAAGACTTTGACCCTGAACATACTCATGAGGACAATTTGACATTTTATAACACTGTTGACACTTTGCAAAGGAAACATGGGCCATTCAGGTTCTATCTCACAGAGTCAACAGCACATGATCTTTTTTGGGAGATAGAATTCGAGTTTGAGAAACATGCAAGTCTAAAAAAGGACTGTTAGGTTCCTGATAAATATATACAAAAATATCTTTGAAAATATTTGGTCTCTAAAAATATCTGAGTTATATCAAATAACACATTTTGTTTCAACTTGGAGTTGGTGTCATATTTTTTTATGAGTAAGTGCTTCCCATCTCCTTTTTGTTTTTGAAAACTCTTCAAATGTTGGCTAAACTATTTATATTTGCCAAAGTCAAAAACGGTGTTTGAAAAATATAGACTCTAAAAAACGCAGATTTGATCTCGGGCTCCAGTGGGAATCCTTGTGGGCAGCCTCTGTTTACAAATATTTATGGATGCACACAAAACAGCAGCCTTTTTGCTTCCGCTATGATTGCTGTTACTGAATCTTTTTCTGCATCTTTACTGCACAGATTCAAATTGTGAACAGCTTCATTCAAGAGTGACATATGTGATGAATGAATAAAAAGAACACAAATGACGGGAATTTAAAGATTAGAAAAAAGCAGCTCTTTGATGTTTCTCTTGTATCTCTAAAACTTTGTGCAATTTGTCTCTGTCATGTATAAGTTTGGGGGCTATCCACGGCTCACATTTTGCTGACATTACCAGATAGAGCAATGCTTAAATGGATGCTGTAAGAAAAGTTGTACCTGACCCAACGTATCAGTGCGAGGGTGTCCGTGCTGACAGCAGCAGAGAGGAACCAGCTGCAGCAGCACATCGTGATAGTGGTGCCGTGGCACAATGGTCAGCTGTTAAATTATGCCTGGATTTTAAGAAGGGGGGACAGCTGATGACTACAGCAGGTGACCATGCCAGTTATGGTTTCTATAAGAGGCCTGGAGAGTTTACTGTAGGTGTCTGCTTGGGTTTGTGTTTGTGGGTGTGTTAGTCAGCAGATCATCAGATTTTTGAGAGGCAAGTGGGAAGAACTTTAGATTAGGGGTCGAAGTTCTGGAGGAAAGGTTATGAAGTCACTGAGAAAATCAATACAGACTTCATATATACATTCATATATGTAAACACATGAATTATGTGCATATGCATGAACACTCACATACATAAATGTGCACAATTACAAACAGCTTGATAATGAAAAGCAGTACAGTGAGCAAAGACAGCGATAATCAACCAGCTCCACCGCTGTGTTGTCAAACATCTACATTGACACATACAGCTGGAATTGATCCTCAATCTCCCATTAAACTGGAATATTACATACAAATGATTTTTTTCTGCATTGATCGGGAAAGTACATTTACTCTAATCACACACCTTGGGCCCTTGTCTTCCAGGGTAACCAGGCAATCCAGGAACTCCAAGTTTCCCCTAAAGGAAAAAAACAAAACAAAGGCAATGAATTCTCATTCAGAGACATTGGTAGAGACTCCAGTAAACTTTACTGAAATTCACAGAGGGATTGTTAAAAGCGGTGAACTTAGAACTATAAAGTTGTGGGAAATTTTTAATGCCACATTTATGAAAATGACATCACCCGTGCAGAGGCTTTTCTGCTTTTCCCCTAATTGTGAATTCACTTTGGTCCACTTTGGCCATCTCAGATGGTGTATGGTCATTAAGTATTACACGGGATCTGATGTAACTATCCCATGTGCTTTTAAAATAAGGTCAGCTCTTGTATGTGTATTTTAATTTGAGTATAACTCCAACACATCTGACTTCAATGCTGGTAACATGCACTAATCTTGAGCAATTTAGGATGAAGATGTCAGTTAAAAATGAAATGTGTTGTTATTCAGCAACAAAAGTAGCACTAAGAGGATAATTAATTAAGCAAATTTAATACCAGATCCTATCAGCTCATCCATGTGTCAAATGAACTTCCAAATATGGTAAAAATGACATCTGCAGATTTTCTCTTGATCAAGATGATCATTGTGTTTTCTCATTATAATTTGGCTAGAAAACAATATGATTAATGCCCACCTACTTTAGGAAAACACAACTGTAGACCTTATGCTTGAATATTACAATTGTCAATAATAATGTATTAGAATATAGTAAGAAGCAAGAAACTCTGTAACAAGATGAGAGCTCCATGGAGAAAAGTTGGCCACACAGGCCAATTAAAATGGGACTGTTCTAGAGCTGAAGGGAAGTGGAGAAAACCTAAACTTCAGGATGGCTACAAAGCCATTGAAAATGTCTGCAGACTGGTTGCTGTCTTTCCAGCTTATTATTAGACTTCTGTTAGTTCCCAATTATTGAGTAAAAATTCTACCCTTTATACAGCATTTATGTATGTGTTATAATAGATGATAACTATGTAAAGAATTTTAATGCCATGTTTATGAAAATGCACTTGTATAACTTTATCTTACACAGTTATAGTTGAACTTCAACGTCAGCACAATAAAACACAATAAACGGGAAAATCTGAACGTTTATATTTCATGTTTTGCAGGTATCGGCTCTTTACCTTCTCTCCGGCTGATCCCATAGGACCAGCTTCTCCACCGGGTCCTGACTTGCCCTTGGGACCCTCGGGGCCATCCTCCCCTCTGTGTCCTTGTACACCATTTTCACCCTGAACACAGTCAAAAATAAATGTAACAAATGTTTCTTAACTGTCCTGTCAGTCTCTGAAACTGCAAATCTCAGTCGCTAATTTGGAGATGATGATTTACCTTGTCACCTTTAAGCCCCATGTCACCTTTAAAGCCAGGAAATCCATCCTCTCCCTGGAGATGAAAGACATAGAAATATTAATAAGTTTGAAAGTTTAAGAGACAACATTGATGAATTATAATATATTATTTCAAAGCTAAGCTATGTTAAATAGTAAAAAGAAAGAAAAAAAAGAAAGAAAAAAGACCATTTAACTTTTTTCTATTATATTTAAGTGACAAATCATAGTGGACATAGTAGCTTTGTCCACTGTGAAAGTTTGTGTATCAGGGCTCCTTAAGAAAGATTTATACTGACATCTAGTGGCCATTTAAAGGAAGCATTCGCACAAGCAGTTTTGAAGTTATTCTGCTGACACCTGGTGGTTCAAGTTGAGAAAGCAGTTTTCAATTTTTTTTTACTTTTCATGAAAGCTGTGCTTGCCAGTGTTCTCAGATATCAAAATGCATTAAATCACTAAACCAAATAGTAATAAATCACAACTCAGTCAAACAGTAACTTAGTAAAATACTTGTGCCACTGTATTTTATGCAGGACATAAGTATGAAAGTAGATGAACATTTAAGAGCATGCGCTGAATTTAAAAGTGATCTCTAAAGAGGCTTCAATTTTCTGACAATAGACTGTAAAATTTACACAGAGCGAGCAAAAGGATAAGTTCAACCGATGCAATCTAAGGAAAGATTCATCTGCACTGAAACTGCTCTACAAAGCAACCCCATTCTAGTTTAATGTTCCACACTCCATTACAGCTCAGTGGCATGAAGGCTTAACTGCCAGTGTGATGGGCCTTTAAGAGTTTTTCCACTTGCTGGATTCAAAGGAAGCCTCATTTGGGACGAAATTACTACTTTGATGGGTCCATTTTTAATGGAATTACATGTGTCAACAAGGGTGGGTAGAGGCTGAAGAGGTATTTACCTTTTCTCCTTTGTCACCTTTAAGGCCTCTAATTCCCTCAGCACCCTGGAGAAAGTGGAAAAAATATAGCCTGAATGAATTTTAGGGAAAATGGAAATTTTTCATTGCAGAGCGGTTCTGTATGTCTACCACTGCACTTACTTTCACGCCACGAGGCCCAGGATAGCCGATGGATCCCATAGGTCCTGGATGACCCTAACAGCAAAAAAATATTAATTGTAAATGCAGGTTGCAATTAATACTATTATTAATACTAACATACTGTGATAATACCATATCATTTATCCAATTTTAGATGATCATAGCTGAAAATGGGAGTATTCAACATTAAAAAATACATCAAATATTTTTCAGAAAATCTTTACTCACTCCATAAAAGCTCTGTGTATATGAATGCCAGTTTATTGTGGTTTGGAACATAGGACCAAGTGACTAATCACTACTCAAGATGTGTGGGTCTGGTGTTTTCAGAGACAATTTACCTGATAGCATCTAAATTGTGTGCCTATATTAAACTTTCAAGTGCAGTATGCAGTCTAAACTACATCTGACAAGACTGCCAGACCTACCCCCCTTTTCCTTTGTTAGACTACTTTTGATGCATTTTGGGAACAGCTCTAATTACACACTTCTCTGCAATACTAAATTAGCACCAAATTGCATCATACTTACAGCTGCTCCTTTCTCGCCTGCAGGACCCTCTTTGCCTGGGTGACCCTGTGAAGGAAGTTAGAGATCTTCAGCAGTTGGTCTTTGAGATTTTGTCAAAGTGACAAAAAAATAAGAAAGATATCAGATGTGTTACTCACAGGAGGACCGTCTGCACCAGCTAGGCCATGCAGACCTTGTTTCCCTTGAGGTCCCTACAAAGAGAAAACAGATAGAGAAATAGATAGAGGGGGAGATACAGAGAGATAGCTGCTTTCAGAGAAGTGAGTAAAAGCCTATAGCTCAGCAGTAAGTCTGCAAAATCACTTATGAGGTCCTGACTGAAGCATTTACAGTTGTGGGGGAGGACTAAGAGGGAATTGGGTTTACTTACTTTTTCACCAGGAGGCCCGATTGGACCTTGAGGACCAATAAGACCCTGAAAGGTAATGCAGATCATACTTGATGATATGGAAAAAGAAGTCATTCATTTTCAATAAAAACAAACACAAAATATGTCCATTAGGGGAAACATATGCCCTATTTTATAGTGTGCTATGCGTCACTTGCTTGGTTGTAACATATTCACCTTTTCCCTCCGACTATTCCAATCATTCTCCCTTTTCCAGCGAGTTCAGATCTATTCGTTCAGCTCTGCAAACTGTTCATTATAGTCTGCAGTGATTTTAAAGCCACCTTTTTTCTTGACAATTCAACCACTAAAAGAATAAAATGTTAGTAACTGGTTTTTTTTTTTTGTTTTTTTATAAGCAAGCTGTGTTATTTTTCAGTGGGCCAGTGCTTTCGCTGGAAGGCACCAGTCTCCCTCTGGCCAGGTATTAACTAAAGAGAGTTATTTATTCAACCTGTATGCCATCAGGACAGGTTCCTACAAATACTTTCCAGGGGAATGACGTCATTCTGTTCAGGCTGCAAGTGTCAGCAGGACTGAAAATCTTACCTGGCAATGGTCATTTAGCCCTGGATAAATTATTGGGAGCACTGTTTTGTATTAAAAATGACTCAATAATGGAATATTTTTCACCAACTGGACACTGTAATCAGGTTATCAAATCAGTGCAACATGTTGAATCTCAGCTGCACACTAGCGATGGTCTCATTCATTGTGGCAGTAACAAAACAGCATTAATGGAAACTTGTAAAGCCTTCACTCATCTTCAGTGTGAGTTTGGTGGCAGAATTACAGTGACTAAAGAAATGAATGTCAGACAGAGAGAAGAGAGAGGAAGGAAAAGGCTTTTGATTGAAAAAGCAGAGGTGCGACTGATCATTCGAGTTCATAGGGCTCCCTGCTGCATAGTGGATATGGCAGAGAGAGGACAGAGCGTTAAAAAGGCAGGGAGCAAAAAGAGGACGAGCGAGATCAAGAGACAGAGCAAAACAAGAAGACATGGGGTGATGAAATGAGAGAGACTGACCATAAAGGCTTTAAATAAAGAGGCAGATACAGAGAAAAAGAGAGGAAAGAAAAAACTTACATTTGGACCAGGCATACCCTGTTGCCCAGGAGGCCCCGACTCTCCTTGTGGACCCTGTAAATAACGTGAAATTATTTCCAGTGTTTGCAATTAATTCTTTTTTTTATTCAATGATATGCTTTGTTATGCACAACTAAACATGGAAGAATGACAATACTGCAGGAGAAACTGGATACTTAAATTAATACAGTCCAACAACAATGTGATTCACTCAAAGTACGAGAAGACGCAAACCCTACAAAGTTACGAGGTATAAGACTAACTGGAATGCTGATGAGTTGTTTGGCATTCCTGCTGGGATTTAGTGTGTCACAACTCAAACACATAAAAACAAAGGAAGAGACCTTTGTGAAATCCACTCCAGCTGTTACAATAAACACAAAATAAAGAGGCTCTGTTCATGGTATTCTGGGTTCCTTGACAGTGCATCCAAATGGAGTCACTCACTGTCTGTGTTTCTGGTAAAAGATGCTTTTAAAAAAACACCCATATGATAGAGACTTTTGTGTGCACCACAAATGTTTAGAAACCCTTAAGGAAGCTCTTCTATAGTGGTCATTTCAAGCTTCCTATTTGTTTTTTAGAATGTTGAGATCAATAACGTCTTTCAATTAATGAGAAACACACTGAATGCCTATTGTTCTATACTCCTCTTCCGCTGCTTCTTTCTTTGCCTTGCTGACTCAGATCACACGTGGGCTTGTTCCACTGTCTTGACCGATGATGTGCAAACCTCATTCACACATCCTACTGAGACCCCACAGGAAGATAAATCCATGATGGGACCATTGACATACAGACTTTTCTGTTTATACCTTCAGCAAAGCGTGATATGACACTTCCTGCAACATCTGATCACCAAAAGGGCTGGGTGTTATGTTACACATGGGTTAAAGGTCACTGATCTGTCATGCAGCATTCAATGAAAAACAGACTGCTTAGACAATGTGATTTCACTTCAATATGATGAAAACAAGAATATCTCTTACCATGTTTCCCTTAGGACCAGCTTGCCCATCAAGACCAGGAAGACCCTAAGGAGATCAGTATTTGACATTGTTGAAGAAGAAGCGCATCATAAGTAGTTTGACAACGAAGTAATGAGGATTTACTATACTTACACGCTGTCCTGCGGGGCCAGGAGACCCTCTGGGGCCAAGCAAACCTCTAGGACCCTGTATTTTAAGACAAATAGAAGCTGAAGAAAATAATATAAACTAGCACATTAACATTATATTTCTTGTATTATTTTTTGCATGTTTGTTTGTTTTTAAATTCCCAATGTATCTGTGAATAAGTGCACATTAAATGCACATCCTGTGGCATAAATGTTCTACAACTTCCCTGAATATGTAAAATACTGACCTCGTGTGGCCGTATATGAAAACTGCAGGCACAGAATAAACTTGAGAGTTATTTCTCAGGTCAAAATCTAAACTTATACACTTAAAATCAGTGCATTTAGTCTTTCATCTTATTGACAGTGGCTGATGAAATTCTGCGCAACTGCCCCTTTAAAAGGACTGCACTATTTTGGGGTATGACAGGGCGCAAACTATTTCTCTTGCAACTCTATGCTTCATTTGAACTGGGCAGAATGTGTCAGTTTCTCGACAGTAATGACTGAAAAACACATTTCGTGGTGTTATTTTCTGATCTGTTATGCAAAGTCTTTCTGCTGTTTCAAAGTCAAGAATGCAGTGGTACAACGATCCTTCCGAGACACGAATGTCATTATAGTTCAAAGAAAGAGAGGATTGCCGGGGAATATAAGTTGATTTATAAACTGAGGGGATGAGGCCCACGGTAGTACGGGAATGCTGCTTGAATTTTCATGATATTCTAATGTTTGACATGATTGTAATCCTGTTTTATCAGCTGACAATAGATGTACTTACCATCTCCCCGGCTACACCTCTTTGTCCAACCTGGCCATCTTCACCCTTTGATTAGAACGGAAGATAGTAGATTATTAACAGATGCAGTGAACCTTTGAGAAAAGAAAATATGAACATCACAAACTAAACTGTGAATAAAGTATTATAGCGCTTACTCTTGGGCCATCCTCTCCTGGGGGTCCTGGAGGACCTGTAGAGCCTTGTTCTCCCTGGAGAAAAAGATCACAGAAGACGTATGTCAACTAACACTGGGTCAAAAGGGTCAAAAAAAGAGTCTCTGTAGCTAAGAGAGAAAAAAGAGAATCCTTTAATTAAAAAAGGAATAATATGGGTCAAAAATTTAGAAACACACAGAAGATGCTGTTAAAAAAAAAAAAAAAAAAAAGAGCAACAAAAATGGGCAGCAAAACTGCCTTTAATCTACGGTAAGCGCAGCCACCACAACTGGCATGGACCTATATGGGTTCCACTATTTAAATACCATATAGGGATTGGCCTTGTAATTACTTAGTATAGGATAAGACATGAAACCCTGCCTAGAAATACCCCTCTGTGATCTTTGTCCCTTCTTTCTGGGCTCCCTATATAATCCACGTTCCACAAACACTAAACTCAGCACTCTTCATCTGCCTCCAGGCCTGGTTAAAGTCAGCCCAAGTGGTTTGTGAGTTAGGCCCATCTCTCATAACTGGGTCAAACGCCTTTTTTGAGTTCCACTGGTTCAAAATTCACATCTGTCAACGCTAGAGTGTACATGACTTGGAGGGATTGGCCTTTAAATGACAAATCATTACTGATGTGCCATTCAGGGGCAGTGAGTCTGATCAGTGAGTGTTTGTGTCTAGAGATGACAGACGCCGGGATTTTTATTTTTGGATGCAGATACAAGCCTTCAATGATGTCTGTCCTCTGACCTTGTGCTTTCAACAAGCCGCACATTTCCTCTCTTCATACTTACTCTATGTCCCTTCTCTCCAGGAAGACCAGGGAGGCCGTCAAAACCTCGATCACCCTGTAAAAGCATGCCAATAAATTGTAAGCTGTATCAATCAGCATGGCAGGTATCACTGAAGATACAGCGACCCCCAGATAATGTTTCAAATGTAGCTTGTTTTTTGTTTGATAATCCTCTTTACCTTGCCTCCTGCTTCTCCAGGCATTCCTCGTGCACCATCAGCTCCATTCCGACCCTGGAGGACACGCAGATATCACATGAGGTTCCATGGAAATCACATCACAAAATTTCAATTATTGTGGATATTTGCAAAAAAATTTAAAAGAAAGGGAAGATGCTTTATTTTCTCTAACTACTTTATACTTAAATAAACATAACACTGGGTTTAAACAACACACACAGACAATTATTGGGTGCAGCTGAATTATTTGAAATAGGGCCACGCCTGAAACGAAACAGATTCTTCTCTCTGGGCTTGTGCTTTTGATATTCTATTAAATATGAACAATTTAAACGTATTCTTCTGTTGCAATACTGCATTGCTCTGGAGAAGATTGATCAATAAAAATATTAAAGTATAAAGACCTTCCATCAAGTATGTTTGGAAAGTACTCTTACCCTTTTTCCTGCTTTCCCCGGTGGACCAGCTGCGCCTTGAAGACCTCTGGGTCCCTATGGAGAAAATATATAAATGTTTTAATGAAATAATAACCATAAACACCATCATCAGTAGTGAAAAAAAAAAAAAAAAGATTAGTGTGCAAATCAAGAAAATAACTAAAATAAAAATCTGTTATTTAAGTTTTTTTTAAAAAGAAAATACAAGATACCTTACCTGTGGCCCAGAATCACCACTGTCACCTTTAAGTCCAGGGGCACCGGGTCCTCCCTATTTAAAAATAAAAATAAAAACACAGGCACAAACACACACATAAACACTGGTTTAGTGAATGAACACGTCTTCAATGAAGCCAGACATTCTGTCATCTCATTATTTCACTGGGAAATCTGTAAAATCCAGGTTGGACTGGAAACTAATGCGAATGTAAACACACAAATTTTAACATCTGGATGACAGCGCTGGTCATATGGAAGATGCAGCCAAGATAAAAAATATAAATAAATACCGACAAAATCAAATCAAAACTGATGGTAGTGCGTGTTTAAGTGAGTGCATACATGTGTGGAGGTGTGGAAGGAAGCAATAAATTATTTAAGCTGAATGATGGACAATAAGCTCAAATCACTGAATGTGTTTCTCAAGTGTAAAATTAATGGATGGATGTTGACCAGTAGTGTGTTTATGTGTAAATGTGTGTTAAACAGCACTTACCACAGGACCAGATCTTCCTGTCAAGCCCGCTGGCCCTGGAGGACCTCTCATTGCCAGCTGTGGATCAGACAGAAGCAATTTATAAACAGCGAGTCACCAACTGCAGAGATACTCTTCTATCTATCTATCTATCTATCTATCTATCTATCTATCTATCTATCTATCTATCTATCTATCTATCTATCTATCT
>JAVDPK010003104.1:417140-428603 GCA_034780415.1 Cichlasoma orientale | reverse complement strand
TCTATCTATCTATCTATCTATCTATCTATCTATCTATCTATCTATCTATCTATCTATCTATCTATCTATCTATGACAAAAGCTGAAAATGCTTTGTTTGCGTTATTAATACTGGCTCAACTATGCATGCAAAAAGCTATAGTACCTGTAATAAAGCAGGAATTTTGGTGAAATGCATTAATTAAATGCATGTGGTATACATTTAAATAACAGTTTGGAAAACATAATGGTTTGGCATATATTAAAGAAAACACTAATAAAAATTCTCCCTTTTAGCCTCTGTAAGACATGGAACCTCACAGAGTGCAAACTTTACTTTGTTCTTGTTCATGGTTTACCACTCGGCTCATGGTTGACCACAGCACTGTACTGCCAAAAAAGCTGTCTGGAATTTATTTGCAGTGTGATTACTGAATAAAATAAACTGCTAATTCAAAGAATGATAGCTATACGAGCATGCTATACCAAGACTGAGTCATAAAAGCTCGTTAGCTTTTGTGCATTGTGGTCATTTCTTTGTCTTTTTCAGGAAAACTGACAAACACGGAAGCACTGAAGAACATTTCAAGTTTAAGAATAGGCCCTGAATAATTATGCTTTTATTTTTTAAGTATAATTCACTTTCCGAACATTCTCAGCCTTTCAGACTAAACCTTTGGCATAGAAGACGAATACAGAAAGGTGACAAGTGCTTTCTAGACATTACTAAACTCCAGTTTTGGCAGCCTTGCAACTCCACAGAATGAGTTAATATATAGTATTTGTGCAACACTTAATGCTCTCCATGTGTTCAACCTGTTTTTCAACAGTGTTATGATTGTCTGGATCCCTGAGTGGGTGTGAACATCTGTGGTGGATTTATATACTACCAAACATGACACAGGTCCATACCTTGGAGTTTAGATGATGATGAACTGGATGAATAATGATTCCTTCTCTCATTATTTACTATAATTTCTTAAAGGTAATTTTCAGGTTAGTAATTTCATGTTAGGGGTCTACTGGAATAGCTTTATAGGCTTAAAACCAGACTTGGGATCAAGTTAAGCCTGACCCAAACTCCCAACTTGTCAACTACACCGACCAGTCCCAATGTCAAAGTTCATCCCCATAAATGGAGATACACTAGTAGAAAAAACGGATGTTCTAAATGAAGTGAATGTATCATTTATGTGCAGCCTACTTCCTTTCGCCTTGAAAACTGCCCTTCAAGGGCGGGGATGATTTGTGTTGCTATTTGAAACTGTAACTGAAAACACAGGCCTTTGACCTAAGGTGTCCCGCAACAGCCAGTCCTCTTCCAGTTCACCCCACATGCTCCTACGGGCTGCTTCATTCACAACAATAAACAATTACAGATAATTTACAAGAAGCATTCCAAAAGCGCAAACTTCTGCCAAGACAGCGCCCTCTCTGCGCAGTATTTACTTTTAAGAATATCATTATTAGGAATATTGTTTATGTTGTATGTATTCATTTTGTTTTCTCTGTTCTTTTTACATGTACTTTAAGAATATTGTAGTGCAGGAAAAATCAGATAAGGGCAGAATGACAGATGTTTACTTTTATTACACAAACATTATGTAGGAGCAGGTAATGGATAATAGGTACTGATTTGTAAATAACTGGACATGATTAACTCAAGCTTATTATATAATATTATACTGCAGTATATTTCTAACTAAGCAGGCAGCTCATTCTCGCTCTCCTGATGATACTTTCTTTTAAAGATATAAAGCATTCTGGGGTCCACTTGAATGAAAGGCAGATGTGAATTGTAAAAGTAAGGTCAGAGGTCAAATGTGACAAATTTGGATGGAAACTAGAATGTGATATTTAGAATCCCCATATACCAGTATTATTTCCTTAATGTTGCCAATACAAACAAAGGTAGTAGAAAGACATTTTATGAAAGTTTGACCTCAGTTCAAAGTAATGTGATATTTAGAATCCACATATATCATTCCCTATATGTCTATCTGTTGCCAAGACGAGCAGTAAGAAACAGTTTTATAGCTCTATATGACTTAAAGGAGTGACCTCTATGGCTTTATGTGACCTTAAAGGAGAGGTCAGAGGTCAAATGTGACATATTTTAAATCTTCTTACTGTACTTTCTATATGTTGGCAACACACACATCACACTTTTAAGAATCATAGTTTTTTGCAGGCTTTTGCAGTTTTGCCTCTGTACACCATCACAGTGGATTTTAAATCAAACATTCGAGATGTGGTTGAAGTGCAGACTGTTAGCTATAATTCAAGGGATTTAACAAAAGCATAAACTGTTTAGGAATTACAGCCATTTTTATACACCCATTATTCCCCATTTTCAGGGGCTCAAAAATAATTGGACAAAATAACATAATTATAAATACAAGGATTTTTTAAATTTTTTTGAATGAAAATCCTTTGCAATCAGTGATTTCTCAGAAGTCTAGAGTCAGTGAAGTCTAGAACAAGTGGACATCGCGTTCCTTCCTTGAGATGCTCTGCTAGGCCTTTACTGCAGCCACTGTGCTGAGATCAGGTGTCTGACTTGGTCACTGGAAAATATCCCATTTCTTTACTTTGTGAAACTCCTGGGTTGCTTTAGCATCATGCTTTGGGTCATTATCCATTTACACTGTGACGCGCTGTCTGATCAGTTTTGCAGCATTTGGCTGAATCTGAGCAGAAACGATAGTCCTATACTAAGAATTCATCCTGCTTCTTCTGTCAGCAGTTGCATCATCAACAAACACTAGTGACCAAGCTCCAATGGCAACCATACATGTCTATGCCATAACTTTGCTTCCACCATGTTAGCTAGATGATGTGGTATGTTGCAGATCATGAGCTGTTCCTTTCCTTCTAAACACTTTGCCCTGCCCATCCTTTTTGATTCAAGTTAATTTTAGTAACTCTGGTTTCATATTTACCACTGATACTCACCCTAGCCTGAGACAGAATAGCTTGAGCCTGAGCTTCCTGGGCTGTAATCACAGGTCCCTTGTGTGCTTCGCCACCTGCACGGAACTGTCAGCCGCAAAACAAAGAAAGAAACACAATTAAAAACAAATTGACTTGTGTTGTTTTTAGAGTGTGACAAATGTAATGATCATCCCTGGTGAGTGTGTTCTAATCTGTGCTGTGTTCAGGTAAAACTGTAAAACCCCTTACACACACCACAGTCAAATTTATGTCCCCTAGCTTTTATGCCCTCAGTCACTGGTTCTACTCCATTGCACTGGCTGACATTTGCAAGGTAAGTGATTTGTAACCCAAAGAAAATACGGCTGCAATCCTTTGGCCTACTGGTGATGCAATGAGGTAAACTTACTAAATGGAGCAAGTTCATGGGCTAGTGCCTGACATGAAAGGTGCGCAATATGTGACGGAAAAAAGACAGACAGCCATGTGAAAAGCAGGAGAACTTACTGGAAGCATCAGAACGGTCCCTGAAGGCCCAGGAACACCATCTGAACCTGGAATGCCAGGACGCCCTGGAGGTCCCTGGAGAATGGCAGGAGAGCGGAGAAGTCAACAACCAAGCAAAAGTAAACAGAACACCAATTAACTGCAATCCTGCAATTCAAAGTATACAGAACTGCAATTAACTAAAGTTTAATTAACTTGTAAGCCAGCATATAAGATTGTTATGAATAATTAATATGTGGTTAGGATAAGATATACTTTATTTACCCCAAAGTAAATGTGATACCCTGGAGGGGTATGCAGTCAAAATAAAGAAGAAAAAATTCTCAACAAACAACATCTGCAATAATAACCAGGCAGAGAGTAAAAAAGCTTTCATTTCGAAGGCAAAGTCTTTTTTGCTGCGTTGTTGTTCTTTCTTCTAAATAGAAACCTGACTAATCCTACAAAGATGAATTCAATCACAACTGAAGACAAATCATTTATTATCATTAAGTCGGCCTAAAGATGTTGCTCTCAGGGAGCACTGATGTTTTACCAAGACTAAAAATCCACAGTTGTGGCCCTGAGAGGCAATAACGCTCATTAAATTTGAGGGATTTTAAATTTCTTCAGTGAATGAAAAATGGAGACAATGTTTTGCTAATCTTAAATGTCACCCCAAGAGAGGAAGAATATTTGTGGCCTAGGGGTAGGATCCGAGGAGTTACATAATTTGAAAAGGAAAAATTATTTTTATGCTGTTTGCCAAACTGGTACTATCAATTTAAGGCTGAGTTTTGTCAGCCGTCAGCTGTAACTCTTATCCATGCTCACATATTGTCTGCCTCAGCTGAGGTTTAGATGTGTCAACATGCAAACTTAAGTGTTACATTTTAATACGCCTACATTGCTATGTTCACATGCTACCAACTTTAAGCATAGAAAGTAATGGTGTAAGCTCACAATGTCACTACCAACGTGATTACAATTTGTACTCTGAAGACCATCAACATCTGTACCAAATTTCACTGTAATCTATCCAATAGTTGTTGAAATTTTCTCTATTTCAAACAGACTATGCAAAAATAAATAAATATTTGGATACAAATTGTTAATTCTGAATGATGAAAATATGAGCAGGATGTTAAATTATATAAGTACTTTTGATTTAATAAATACAAGCAAATAATCAAACATGAGATCAAGCCTTCACAGTATCTACTGCTTCCAGGGAAACCCGCATTTACTTTGCAGTCTAGTCATGTGCAGCAATCTCAGACTGGCTAAAATTGATGCCATGTGTTTCCCTGTGCTCGTATCTGCCTTTTCTCAGTTGCAGTGAATATGCTTTATCCATTAGAGTTATTGTAAGCATAGTGGCATCTAGTGTTAATGGCGGTCCTATATGGCTGGGAAAGTGTTTCTTTGGAAAGCAGGAAGGTGGTGATCATGAAAAAAATGAGCAGATCAAACACTGAGTGTAGACAGATCCTACGCAACGGAAAACCACAAGTCACTTTTAATGCCCCCGTCAATCTTCAGCAAGACTGTTTCTCATGGGGGTAGTGAAGGGAGAAGAAAGACTTTTGGACCAACTAAATATTTCTGATCACTTTAAGCCTATGGAACAATAGGTCTTTTGTACTGGTGAAGACTGCTGGCCATACTGAAGGAGGTATCTTGGGGTATTTTTTTTTTTATGTTGACAATTAAATGGTTAATCTCCAGTGAGAGACTAAATGTGCTAAAAGGGAGATGAAAGTGGGGGTGGGGGTTGGGAGGTGGGGTGCAGGGCAATCATCACATTTGGAAAAATGCAAGCTGAGATCCAGCTTTCTGGAGGGAACAGACACTTATTATGTTGCATCCAATCAATCAAATAAATATGCTGAATCCCACAGGGCTGAGAAAAGAAACGTTTGGGGACAATTTATGCTTCTGCATATTTTACAGCCAACTCCTTGCATTTCTCACCAATCCCCCAAACATACCACGACAGCTACTTCTCAGAACCTTTCCTTGTTGCTATATTGATAGTTTATGGGCATCTCGTTTCCCTGCACCACTCCTCACTAATCCCTCCTACTGCTGCAGTAGCAAGCTGTGTCCAATTGTATTATTCATTCCATGGCACTGAAACTGTGCTTCACAGCTTTCCAGTAGAGAAGAAGAGAAAAGGATAACAAATACAGGGGCATTTTTTTTATACTGCTGAACCCCATAATCCCACATGAAGGATTAGTGGCTGGCTAAAGCTCATACTTCTATATTATCACAATTTTTAATTTTTGATGAATAAAAAATATTTTGTTTTATAAACACCTTATCTGTAAACAACTAGTAATGGGTAAAAAATGTGTTTTAACTGTAATTTAGCAAAATATAAGTGCATTTAATAATCTTTTATAATGAGAACAAAACAAGAGCGTCTAAATACACATCTTTAATCAGCTGTACAATTATTGCAACCTGCACTCACCCTCTGACCAGGATCTCCTGGTGAACCTGGGGGACCTTGCAATCCTGGGGTACCAGGAATACCCTGAAACCAGACATACATACACTTAACACATTATCTAAACTACTGCTAACCAGCATTCCCACCACAGTCACTGTATCCAACATTTTATATGTATAAGCCAACAAAGACAGACGCAAAGACACTGAAAGACATAAGCCTCAAAATGAAACAGCCTCCACCTCCTTTCTTTCTCTTGCATTTCACAGACACAGACATACACACATTCACGCACAAGTACACATTCTGACAGTCTCTCCCAACTCAAGCTTCACTGGCGATGAGGACTGACGCTCTTTCCATAAAGACATTTTTTCCCTCTTTAGCTGTTCTCCATCTGTGGAAGGCAGACAGGAGTATGGGAGAACGTGATACTCACTGCTGGGCCAGGGGCTCCTGGGGGTCCTTCTACAAGCATCCCCTGAATAAGGAAAAAGTGGATACAGTAGCATTATAGGGCAGCCAGTAAATCCACAGGCAATGGAGAACTTGGTAAAAAATAAGAGTCAGTGGTTACTTGCTCGTTGTTGTGGAACTTACTTATAACTAAATGACCACTGCTCCAGCTATCTGATGCTTCTATAATGTGTGTGTGTGTGTGTGTGTGTACAAATAGTATGGAAGGAGACATGTTAACTACTGCTGCTATTTCAGTCAGTGTTTAGCCTGTAGAGGGAAATTGCATAGGATGGCTATCTAAGGAACTTCTGTGGCATTATGTGCAGACCGTGGGTGTATTTAGAAGTAAAATTAAAGTTATATCTCTCCAGAAGGTAAGGTACCCATGGCTGCTGATGCTTAAAATTTAAACAGCTAAAGAGACTTTGCATTGAAACAAATCAAGACACACATGAGTGTAAATCAAATCTGAAAGACATGTTTGTGAGGGGGATCTGATAAATTCCTCATAAACTCCTCAAAAAATATGCAAAGAATTTGATACGGGCCTTTGTAGGCATACAGTATAAATCACTGTGTGCAAGTAAAACAGTCAATTGATATGAAAGCCAGTTGAGAATCATTTTGAAAATGTGCAACTTGTCTGAAGATTTTGTTAGAATAAAGGACGTAAAATAATAATTAATAGACACACATACACCAGTGTAGAGAATTGCAGTATTAAGACAGAACTGTGAAATATAATTATTAATATTTGTATTATTACAATTGCTAATAATTTAATAGTAGATATTAAATAGGTCTAATACTACTACTACTACTACTACTACTACTAGTAATGTACTTTTTATATTTAGGCTTGAACCCATTCCCAGATGTATTTTTCTTAAATATTTCACTTACAGGCTCTATGACAGCAGGTTCGCCCTTCTCTCCTTTTTCTCCCAGGTACCTTTGACCTCCACTTACCTGCAGACATAGGACAGACCAGGTGAGTTTACAAAATAATAAAACAGGATTTTTTGTTTTTAAAAACAGAGTATCAGTGGTTTGAAAGACAAAAATGCAAATTGTGAGATCAATGAGGAGCAGATGTCTTGCCTGAAGCCTCGGATATCAACTCTTTTACTTAAAATAGTGGCAAAACTGCCAAAAAAAAGAGAGAAAAGTTTAGCAAAATGATGACTAGTGTCCTGCATACTTTTTCAAGGCAAAAGGCTGCTTCTTCTTCTGGAAAAAAACATCAAATGTCATTTTGCAAGAAGCTATAATTTAGGATTTGGACTACTATTCATTAGTTATCTGTAAAGCCAGAAACTGCCAAAAAAAGACCCCGACTGTGCATAAATGTTGAGGTCGTTAACTGACACTATCCATACAGTGACTTAACATAAGAAGAATTCATAAAGCAACAACCGCAGTGTTTCCAAAACCCACAAGATTGTACAGTTTAACCTAAAGAGGAAACTGGTATTTAATGAGAAAGTCATAGAGAAAGGCTGAGACTGTGCAGCGGAAAGCTTGAACAGAGCAGTTAAGACTAAACCTAAGGAGACAGATCTCAAGCCAAGATCCAGAGAGAGACTGTGTCACTTCCTGATTCTGAGAATCCAAGTCCTGAGGCAAAGAAGAGGACTGGAAACAAGCAACAATAGACACTGGGTCAGCAATTTCTGTCTGGTTTTATATTTTAATCTAGATGGACTTAATGAGGAACAAAAACATTTGTATTTTAACTGGCTTCATAGGATAATGCAAAGTAAAAAATGTTGGGATAATTAGGGTGAGGCATCTTTGGTAAATGTCAGAGGTCACTGAGTTCAACAGGTCATACAGGGTCAACATCTGCTTATGTGTAGAAGAAAGGTGTGTGTGCTTGAGCTTGCTTGTGTATTTGAGTTTTGTCCCTGTGCGTGCAGAATGAGCCAAGCTACCATTAGAAACAACAAACACAAAAGGCACAGAAAATACCCCATCAAACAAATGCCATTAACATTTCTCCAACTTTCCACATTCCTGAACTCCACCTCCACAACCATCTCAGCCCCCCCGCCCCCACACACACACCCCTAACCCCCGTCTCTCCCAGCATGACTCCTAACCACTCCAGCACTTACACTGCTCTCTCTGATGTCTGTTTCAGCTGGAACGCCAGGACCAAACTCTTCCTCGTACGTTACAGTTGTAGGCTTGGCGTCAGTGGTGCCATAATCACCGTAGTCACCATAGTCGTACGGTTTCTCCACAAACTGTTTGTTGTCATATTCCTTCACGTCATATTCCTTGAACTCATACACATCAGTTGCTGGATCCACCTTCTCTTGGGTGTCCACTGGCGCAGCAGTTTCCACACCAACAGTGGGGTCCACCCCGACCTGTTCCACACCAGTGATGTAGTCATCCACTATTTCCTCTTCGTATATCTGGGATCAAGACAATGCAAAGTGAGGGAACATTGAGGTTTGGTTAGTGCAATGAAACCATGAGACCCCATTCAGTAACGTTTGAAGACTCAATGAAGTACAAATCAGGACTAAATGTGTAAAAGTACTGTAAGCACAAAATCTGAAGCACTGATTTGTAAATCATTGGTTATCTTAAGCAGCACATTTAAGCAGTCTGTGGTGAGGGCTTATAAATCACTATCCTCAGTATTTAGATATTTGTTTCAACAAAATATGCCTAGTTTCTTTGGTTAACCCCCTAGCCTGTCATTTTAAATGAGCACAGGTCTTGAGCTAATTGAAGCTGCGTTATCTACCTCAAGTTACACACACACAGAAATTAGCAGTCATTTGGCTGGCGGAGAACAGGGTCGTATTGTTTTGGTTGAACCTCCAAATGTTTCTCATTATCTTGTATTTTCTGTGATGGTTTAGCACAAATTAAAACAGGATCTGCCAAATTCAGACTATGGAATATAGGAGATGCGCTTGTCTAGTGATTTTCCATTGGTTACGGTTCATTAAATGACAAAGTTTTCCTACTTTAGCCTTTATCCAAATTCTGTTTGATGGAGGCTGTTTCTCATGGAAATCAAGGCATGGAGTAGGCTGTTTGATGTTAATGAGGCCACGTTGGGTCTTAACCTCCAAAGATGATCATAAAAATATGTTTTGTTGTCAGTGATGCTCTAAAGTTTTACTGACATTTTATTTTAAACCATGTTACCAGGAATTGTAATAAAACTGGAATCCAGATGTTAATTTGACACACAGAGCATTTTCCACATTAACAGGAAGTTTATCCCATAGGGCAAATTTAAACAAATACTTTTACGGTTATAAAATTGATCTGATTTAATAAAATCAAAATTATAGATAATACTAAATTCAAAACCCTAATGCGATTTGCAATCTACCGCTAATTATGTACAGCCACTACCAAGTTTTCCTAAAAATATGCAAAAGTTCCCAGAAATTTTAATAGCCCTTCACCACAATCTATGATAATCATTCCAAGGTTCCTCATTAAAAAGTGCTGATTGTTCTCTAAAGAAAAAAACAGGACAGCACAGTAAACATTTTGTATAACTACTGTCATATCTTGTGAAATGACAAAAGGAATATACTATATTTGACATGTGAGTGACCAGAAATAGGTTTCCACGTGCCTGCACCGCCACTAATTGCTGCTGATCAAACATGGTTATAGAATCAACAAAATTTTATATGTACATTTCCCCACAGCTTAGTGAACAAATGTGCATATTTTGCCCAGCAGACAAAAAATAAAGTTCAGCATGTTAAAAAAAATACGCATGTTTAAAAAGTTACCTGGCCTTCTCCTGTAGTATCAGTGGGATTTTCAGGTTGACTTCCATCCACTACGGTGTAGTCATACTCATTATAGTAGTCTCCACCCACATTTGTCTGAAATTGGATTAAGAGCAATACACAGAAAGTTTGTAAGGGGTAAAATACAGTCGCTATCATCAATCCTGGTACTGCAGATGTCTTCATCTGTCTCCAGCACATCCTTTCTCACAGCAATGGTAACAGACTGAGGAACATATTGTTATAGTAATAAGTTGGTAAAAGTAAATAAAAATTGCTCCAACAAAAGAGAAGAAATAAGATCAACAGAGACAGAGCAAAGAAATAGACAATGACAACCTAAAATAAGGGTAAAAAGAAAATGATGTGCATGTACAGTGCAAATATGTTTCCCTTGGTGATAGCTGTTATAACTATTAATCAAGTTTTACCTCAGTTTTGGGTGCTTCAGATGGAGTACGGTCAGTGATTGACTCTCCTTCACTGCCCTCATCGACATCATAATCATACTCAACGTACTATGAAAAAAAAAAAAAAGAAAAAAAAAGAAAGAAAAGAACCCGCAATCAATTAATTGGTGCAATCATGTAAATAAAGCAGCACAATGTCTAAAAGACACAATGTACATTATTTACATGGCATGTAAGAGCTCATGCTTCTCAGACCCGGTTAAAATACAAACTTAAACCACACAAAATATTAAATAAATTGTTTCTTGCTATTTTAGAAATAGCAATGATTGGTTGATGTTGAGGGAAATTTTACATCCATATGGGAGAATCGAATGTTTTTGCATATGGATGAATGAAAGATTGCTTTATGCTTTCCCTTACCGTGACAGAGGTTCCTGTACATAACCAAGCAAACAACAATTAAGATTACTGTTTGCTTCTGACAGGATGTTAGAGGGTTAATGCAATGCCAGTGAAAACTTAGCCACTTTTGCTGCTTAATTTGTATGCCAGCAGTTGCTGGCGGCTTTCATTAGTTGCTCTTTAAAAGAGAAAACTCAAGCTGTACTGAATCACTGCATGATGGTAAATTATGGGGAGCATACAGGATACAGCAGCAGGGGATAAAACCATTGTTCCTCTAATTCAAAACCTGACTACTATAAAAAGAAAGAAAATAGTTTATGTGAAAACAATATATGTGCCTGAACAATATGTACTCATCAGCTCTATGTGGCTATTATGCTGTCTGTTTTGTGGATTATGTTGCTGTTTATTTTAAACACTGTGCAAGACTGAGCTGAATTTAGAAAAGTTTTATCTTTAAGAAGAAGTAGATGAGGCTGGCTACAGATAGATAGATAGATAGATAGATAGATAGATAGATAGATAGATAGATAGATAGATAGATAGATAGATAG
>JAVDPK010003104.1:386559-415926 GCA_034780415.1 Cichlasoma orientale | reverse complement strand
TTTCTTTGCAGTATTGTAGGGTCTTTACCTTACAATACAAAGCGCCTTGAGGCGACTGTTTGTTGTGAATTGGCGCTTTACAAATAAAGTTGAATTGAATTGAATTGAACAGTGATTTGTCATTTGCAGGAACTATTTTTCAGTTGTGCATGAGTACATAACTTTTTAAAATACTGAGCTGGAATGAAGGAAGAACATTCTTGTTATAACTGTACAGAAACCAACAATGAACAAACCAGATTTACAAGATTCTTAAAGCCAAACCATTCCCTGCTGTCCGTTTAGAATCGACAAGCTCCTTGTGTTTCTGCTGAGAAGTAACTTGATGATGAAGCAACATTTTCCAAGACCCATACCCATTGTGCAGCCAATATTTCTGAATAGAGAACCAGCTCCTGATTTTTTTCTCGAAAACCAAGCATCTAAAGTCGACTTTTCCAGGTACTGGAAGTCTAGCTGGGGAAGGAATAGCTTAAATTTCCCTGGGAGTTTGGGCAGAGCCTGCAGAACTCGTTAGTGATATAAATCACGGGGCCACTCCAAAGCAGGCTCAGACTTTGTGGCAGAGAAAAAAGAAAAGTTTCCAGTGTGAGCTCATCAGTTATTTAGTGAAATACTAAAGGAAAATGTCAGCCGGCAGAAAGGCTTGAACTCGCAAAATAACAAAAAAATGAAGATTGGAAAAAAAATGAAATCCTGACACAAAGCAATGTATTTCAATTAAGAAATCTGGCTGAAGGAACAACAAGTGTTGTTTTGGGAGCCAGTGGTAATAAAACCTACATTTCAAACTCAACCATGTATTTTGATATGTGAGCATGTTTCCACTAGTAAAACACATTGTGGAGAAAATGGCAGATTTAGAGTTGACACAGAAACTCACGCAAATGCTCTTTCTAAGTAATTATACATGGAGGGATGTTTGTAAAACTGTTCACACAATTTGCTGAAATTATTTATGTTCTTTGTTTATTTCTGAGAGACTGAAACCAGGCTTGCTTAAACAAGGACAAGTATTCAAAACTGCACGGGGGAAACACCTGATGCGTAATTATGCCTTACACCCAGTCTTTTAATTTCCCCATTTTTCATACTTAATTTTCATTTATGCAAGCCTCCTCTTTTATTCTTTTAACTTATCTTTTGACTTTCTAAATTCTTGTAATTATCCTTCCTACTACTACTACCATATTTGCTCCCTTCCTGTTTGCCTAATTCTTTTGCTTGCCACAAATATTTCTCCCTCCCTCCTTCCCTCCTCTCTATAAAATCCTCCCTACTTTCCCCTCCTCTCTGCCCGCTTTCTTTTCCTTCTTCCCTTCCTCCAAACAGCTATTCTTCCCACCTGATCTCTATTTCTGAACCTGCTTCAGCTTTACCCCAATACTGACCTCGTACTCAGGTTCCTGAGCCTGGGGGGTGTCATGATGGTTGGGGGTTTCACAGTCGGGGCTGTAGTGTTCACAGTAGTCATAGGCTGCCCTGGGGTCTGCCACTATCAGCAGCTGCTGGATGTCACCCTGAAAGCGGAGAAGAAGAAGATTGTCAGCAGAAGATAAGTCAACAAAGCTTTACAGACTATAGAGTCACCAATTAAGAAGCCCTCAACATAAAACAGTCTGCTGGATAATTTACAATACTATATGAATTGGTCATTAGTGCTAGTTGGTTCAATGTCGTTTCTGGGAAAGAAGCTTTTTTCCCAGTTTGGCTTGGCAAATGCTCCAATACCAGGAAGCCTCAGCCACTGCTGAGTAGAAGCTAGTCAGGGGTGCAGAGCTGAACAAACCACTTCCCAACTGCAGCTGGAAAAAACTCTAGCACAGTAGCTTAATCTATCTTCATTTAATCCAGAATCCAGTCCACTGTGTAAAAACATAATCTTCATCTTCCAACCACCTTTTCCACCTCACACCTTTTTAATCAAAGAACAATCAGCCAATATTTTTCAAGTGTCAGTCACATAAAATGGCTCATGCAAAAAGGAAGAAAGAAAGAAAGAAAGAAAAGTCTTTCCTTTTTTTCACAATTACTGTACAAATAGAAACCAAATGTTTATACCCCTGCAGTATGCACCTATTTCTTCTTGCTTGATTGTTCAGCTTTGCACCAGCACAGTGATAATAAAATGTGACAATAAAACAACAAGACAGATGTTGTGCAGAATTAGAGGCAGTAGTCTCTTGACTATTAATTAACTGTAACTTTATGGAATGAATCAAGGTTTTAGGGGAGTCTGTAAGCTTTTAAAAAGTACTATTGTACAGTTCCCCCAACTCAGCCGTGAGGGACGGCAAGTCCCCTTGCACAGCAGATAAATAACCAAGGTCTGTACTTATCTGAGGCCGCCTGTTTTTCATGAGCTTTTGGAAAAGGAAATTAGATCCCTGCTCCCAACTGTTTCATCAGCCAAAGGCTCTTTTTCCATGATCGTCTCTGAAGGAATTTCCAAACCAGGAACTGCTATACCACTGATCTGGAGAATGCTATCTATACCCATCAACCATATGGGCACCTCAGTTTACCTTCTCAGAATCCACCTGGACTAAGCAATAAACTGAACAAACAAACAAACAAACAAACAAGAAACATAACCTGAGTGCTGTGTGAAGGTGAAGAGAGGCCACAAACAGGGTGGCCCCTAAAGAGGAAGCACATACATGCAGATTGCATTAGATTACAGGAGGCAACATCTGTATAAGCTTAGATCTCTGGAACACATTAGAGACTTACCGCCCCATGCTTCCAATATACGTGACCAGTATATTTCAACAGGCTATTAAACAACTGAAACAACAACCCGCACATGTACTGTAAATACTTTTGACATATGGATTAATGAAAGAATGTTTGGTAACCTTCAGTGCACTACTGTTGATAGCGCACGTGCCATTAATCCTACCATTATCATAATTATATTTACCTATGACTCATTTGCAAATCCGTTTTTCCATTAGTTTATGCATAAATGCATTTTGCACGTAAAGATTTTATATGATAACCTGTCTAGGTAATGAAAATGTTGGTGTTAAATATAGCTAAAGCAATTGGAAAGAAAGAATCATCTACATATGATTACAAGAGTTCACCCTGCACCTGCTGAAAAGCTGACTAAAAAGAACAAAAACTACACTGACAAAGCCACTCTTAAATTCCATGCTGCACTTGAGCTGTTCAGTTATTTTTTATAATTTACTACAAATCTATCTAAAATCAAGGGCAGAAGATAGAACAGTTAAAGACCATAGACACACTGTATTTGGCAGGACATCTATCTGCTTCCTCTTACTCTGTGAGTGTACAGTAACGCTTCAGTTTCATTCTTTCCCGGTCCTTTATTTTAGCATAGTTTGTATGTGTACACACAAGGAAAATAAAGGGTACTGGATAAGGCAACAATATATTCAGTATAACAAGAAAATATGCATGAGAATCCAAAAATGTCACTCAGGGATTTTCAAGAGACCACACACACTTGGCCCATTTATAAAGCCAGACAGTGATTCAGTCACCCCCAAATTCCCTGATCAGCTTCCCATTCCTTGCCCTCCCTCCTCTGCTTCCACCCTGGGTTTCTTCCTTGTCTGCATCTTCGTACATTTGTTGATATTAGTGTCTGAGTTGCATTGCACATCTATCTGGCATCTGTTGGACATTCCTCCTCAGAATTACAAGAATGATCCACAGCAATGCCATGGATCTCCTCCGAGTTGGCACAGACATAATGGGATGAATCATCGATCTAATCCACACTACAATAACTCATTTAATGGGTCTGCGTACAATGTGCATGTGTGTGTAAATACAACATGCCTCAACACATGTTAACCGTCATCTCCTGCTTTCACAACAACCTTCTGCTAAAGAGCAGGACATAAAAAGACAAACTGAAAAGAATGAGACTGATCAAAGAAAAGAAATGTCTGCCCATTCATACTTAAAGCCCAGGCAAACCTTTTTTTTTTTTTTTTTACATACGTCCAGGACATAATGAATATAAAATAATTGCACAAGAGTAATGGAAATAAACACAATGATGATTTGTTTCTTAAAAGTGATCATTTCCCATTTGATTTTAGGCTAAGAGGAGTAAAACAGCAGACAGACGCTGCTAGATTGTCCTTGAGTCTATGACACTATCGACATCTGCTTTAAGTAGTATCCCTGCCTAAACAAAACCCTGATCCACAATGAAAATGAATCACACATAGAAAATTACAGGCAGGCAGATAGTGACAACTTTGCTAGTATCAATGATATGGCTCTCAATTGGTCGGTCTCTTATCTTTTAAACACATCCTTCTTTTTAATGCTATAAAATTCCCCTTTTTATACCTCGTTATTATTTTGGGGTCCCCTATCTAGGGTCCTCTCTTAAATTATATATATGTTACTCCTTGGCACTGACTTCCAGTGCTATGCAGATGACACCCAACTATTTTCTTCATGTACATTTATTTAACATTTTCTTTATGTAAATTTTCCACCTTGTTTTGATCTGAAGTTTTTAATTTTTATTCATTTTTATATCTTCTTTGATTTTTTTTAAAGTACCCTATAACTCTGTTTTTAACCCATGTATGGGGTTGATTGTGGTCAGGTAAGTAGTTGGCATTTGATTATAAACACATATTATTTAATTGATTGAATTTGTTTAATTTTCAGACAATGAATATATATTTTACTGAAGACTTACAGGCATGAATGGCACCAACTGAAGCCATGAAACATGGTCTTTCAAAAGTGTTTGCTTAAAGCATGACCAATTTGCTTAATTTCTTTGTTTTTTAGATTGCGCGTCCTTTTAGACTGTTGTCCAAATGTTTATTCATTAGCATTTCACATATAATTTTTAAGACTCTAAATTTTTTTCTTTTACAATTAACATTTTTTTGTTTTCCTACATACTATGTATATCTGACATTGATTAAATAAATTTATATTGAAAATATTAACTATAAGGTGGATATCCATAGTTTCCTAGAGAAATCTCTGTTTGTACTTTAAAATTGTAAAAAAGTACAAATGAGACTGAGCTGCAATCCTTAAATAGAGACTGAAATGCAAACTTAATTTATTAAGTTATTGCCAGAAATATAGAACAGCATTATAGAGACTTGAATGTGGCCTGATGTACCTGTTTCCTCTATACTAGGTCTAAAATCGATTAGTCAATATATTGATAGATCAGTTTCCCTGTGTTAGCTTTGCAAATTTTTGGTGTTGCACTGTTGATTGACCAAGAGAACATCAAGTGCCATCATACACTGAATCAGTCACACAACCCTTTTCTACTTTGTAGCCCTACTCAAACCGTACTCAAACCACCTGATCCACAGTTTCCACTAAAACAAGAGGTGAGTAGGTAATTATGACACTTAAAGGTGTAGCAGGTAGCTTTGACTCCTGGGGGAAATTAAAGCATCTAGAACATATATATAACGCATATCTATAACATCATGCACAGGATGGAGAAAATCACATACACTATGTAAATTAACCGCCAGCCTTCCTTAAGATAACATTTGGGGTGCCAAGCATATTTCACAGAGCCAAAACCTTGTTATAATAAACCTTTCACTGCAATTACTTTGTAGAATAAAATAAATAAAACTTTAATAAAACAGTTGCTGTTATTACTTGTCTGTGACACTTCTTGGGGCACCATGTACCAGATATGCAGTCTAAGATACTTTCATAGGTGTTACTCCTGCAGATGCTTTAGCTTTTTAAATAGACACTGTGTATACTTACATTATCTTTTGTAGCCATATTTTCTTTACTTAACTTCTCACATACTGTACACGTCTGAACAACCTTGACATATTGATCATATGCAAAGTGTACTTTTCCAAACTCTAGGGAGGGAATACATCTTGAAAGATGGAATTTCAAAACTGTACAAGGACAGCAATTAACCAAGTAGCACAGAGGAGGAAAAGTGTATAATACTCTCCAGATTTCTTCCAGTGTTTTATCAAATGCAGCCTCTGTGGTCAGCACAGGGATAACATCTTTTCAAGCAGTGGGGACATACAAATGTCTTGCACCCTTTGAATATTAAAACATTTCGCCTGCCAGTAGCTCACAAAACTATTGAACTATTTGAACCATCTGTTTGCTTGTCTGCCCACACTTTCCTCATTTCTCTCTCTGTCACTTTTTCCTTGATCTGCTCTTTTCTATCAGGCAGTTGTTATTTATTACTTTGGTCAAAGTACAAAGGTGATAAAAGGTGGGACTGCACTATATGAAACTAGGGCTAGATTATAGGAAAGAATGCTAGAGAACAAAAGTGTTGTAATTTGCAAAAATCATGACCCCCCCCCCCCCCCAAAAAAAAAAAACCCAAACAAACAAAAAAAACAAAACCAGTTACTGATGGCCTTCTCAGCAATGCTGACCCAAACTATGAACATTCTTATTACACAGTCCTAGCCAAAACATTTTGTGACCGATATTAGACGGTGAAAATGACTGAGGCAAATGAGAAACAGTCATGGCGTTCAAATTCTCTCAAGTCAGTCATAAACAATGATTCACTTTAAGGCTAAGAGCACATCAGACTCTTGTTATATTCCTCGTCCAAGGACTCTCCTGCTTGAGGGACAGTGTTTTGGAATGATGTGCTATGCAGTAATGACAGACACATAAACAAATTATCTTCACCTCTCTCTCTCTGCCCCTCTCTCTCTCTCTCTCATGCACACACACTCACACACCATATGCACGCAAGCACACACAGACACAGACACAGACACAGACTTACGCATGTACAAAACAATACATATGTAAACACAGAGACTGACATCTGGAGCAAACAAAGAATCCCACCAAATCCTTTAAAGTCTGAAAAGTGGATTTGCATAAAAACAAGAAGGGGGGATGATTTCACTTTGAATATCTTGTGGCTTTTATTTCAAAGAAGAAGAAAGATGGGGGAAAAGGCATTTGGAGACCCGGTCAGTGAGCATATCTCTTAAACAGCTGTGCAATCCTAGCCAAGACTAAGCACACACTCATCATATTTTCCCCTAGCCTTCACTCTTCAATGTACTTCCAGCTTTGACACCTACTTATGCAATCTACTGCAGTAAGGTAGCCTGCTCAAAGCAGTTTGAATGAGAAATCATTGCCAGGTTCTGTAATTAAACATATGCACAAGCTTAGCGTGCTAAACAGCCACAATTTCTATTTCGATAAGTTCCAAGATTGTTTCTCAAAATTGCAAACTGAGCATGAGACTCTATATAACAGACTTATGTTTGCTTGTAAATATAGTAAGGTCCCTGTTGGCATTAAAGAGGTCAGGAGGACCAAAACATCTGAATTTAATGGAAAACCTCTTTAACACTTTAGAGTGTTATGTGTGGAGAGTTAAAACCAAAAAGTGGATACCCTAGCTTAGCATAACTTTAAATAAATGGAAAGAGCAGGCCCTACTTTCTCTAAAGCTCAATATATAACTATCAAAGCATCGTAAGTCTTAAATTTGTGAATAAACAGTAATGTAAAATGGTTTGGTGGATGGGGGATTGGGGATCAGGGGGTTACTTTCTGTTACTTTAAGAACAGATTATCTATTTGAACATATGTGCAGCAACTTCAATAAGTTCCCTGTATCATTTACATTTCTGTTTATAAATGAATCAATTTAGATACATCCTAAGCTTTGGGGATTTTGGTAGGCATTCTTTAAAACTTTAAAGGGAGTCAGGGGTAACTGTTTCCCCCTACTCCCAGCCTTCACGCTGGCTAAATGACTCATAGCTCTATAGTTAATGCACAGACATGAATATCATCAGGCACCTCTTAGATTGAAAGCATTTTTGAAAAGATAATGTCTTCTCCACGAGCTACACAGCCAAGCTGGACAGGGATCCAACTGAAATAAATAAAACATTTTAGATTTAAAATATCATTTTTGGTGTACCTCCATAAGATTTTGATATGAATACATTTTATAGACAAAAGACTATAAAAGAACTGATCTCCTGATCGCAAAGCTGCTTCAAATTTTCACAATACGTTCATCGAGATAGTACAGGCCGTCTTCCAAAACTTTCCACAACCTACGAGGTGTTCTGTAGTATATGCATAACATCTGTAAGTTTACAATGAATCTCGATGTGTTATGTTTAGAATCCAATAAGCCAATTCTAAACATAACACATAGCTTACATATACTTACAAACATGTTTTTATCAATAGGAATATGTTAGCAAACACTCTTGTTGCCAGTAAAAGCATTTGCAATGAGCAGTGCACCTTGCCCACAAGTAGCAATTTTGCAATCAACGCATCTAATGTTATTAAACTTGAAGTGGAAATAATTACAACTTAAGATACAATTCTAGCTGGCGCACCACATCACTGCTTATTGTGTGACACACTGATTAAAACCACCTTGCAACTTGAAAAAATGTTAATTCTTGGAACACGAGGAATCATTTTCTTCTCCCTTGGTTTTACAAAAAAAAAAAAAAGGATCCCAAATTGCTCTGTAATTTAATACCATTTAGTTTATTGTATTTTGACACAAAGAACACTCACATAAGCCAAAAGAGCACTATTAAATCAGGCCTAAAGGCAGAAAAGGCTTGGTGACAGTGGTGGGTTTTTACTTTATCCTCTTTAATCTTATTCACCTTAATTACATTCCCACTGGAAATTACTTTAGAATTCACTCATTCATTATGCTATAAAACTAATTTACTTTATTATAGTAAATCTCATGTGCATAAAAATAAAGCTCTAAATCAGCATGGCAAAAAAAAAAAAAAATCTGTGACGATAAGCAACATCACATTTTGAAGTGGCTTCACTGTGGAAAGGCATCTCTGACCTAGAGGCAAACATTTTGCAGTCTGCCCAACTAAGCAAGCATTCCACATTCAGCCATCAAAGCAAGCCTATTGTTTTTTATACCATCATTCACCTCACATTTTCTACGGAGCACAAACCTGGTAACTGTTACTTCCTTCCCAAAAACCACTGGATCGCCAACCCCCCAATTCTGATTCTGCCTGATTCTCACAGTTACTGATCGATTGCGACACCATTATTTAATAATAATAAAAAAATAATAATCATAATACAGTTCAGGCAGCTGAAGCCTAACAGACCTCTTTATTTCCTCACTTTAATTAAATATTCAAATCAAATTAGTGCTGAGAGAGAGAAAAAAACATTTAAGTAGCCTTTCCAAAAACATTGGCTTTTGCCAAGTACACAAAGCCAATTTTGCTGTTCTGGCCAATAAAATTCACCATTAATATATGCACACAATAATGAAAGGCAACGAAAACGTCTTAAAGCTGCTGGACTTTAAGTATTACAAACTAAAATTGTCACATTGGTAAATGTGAATCATTGAGAATAATGCTCACAATGTGCTTTCAGTTAAGTTTAAACAGTAAAGAGAAATTCATCTAGGTTAGATTTTTGTAACCTTTTCATGTCACAGTGACTGCAATCTAATGGTGAATGTCTGCATTATATGTATGTAATGATGGAATGATCTGTAAGGAGGTTTTTACCTGTATAGCAGCTTTACAAATGTTGTACACCCACAACAAATGTTTTAAATGTATTCAAGTCTACTGCCCTTACCCAACCTCGGAAAGCATTAAAGCAGTAGTTTGTTGCTTTCTTGCAGGTATTCATGCACCCCGTGGTATCATTTTCTATATTTCTATCTTGCAGCAAAACAAATAAATAAAAATAAAGAATAATTTCCAAATATGGCAATGGTCCTTTAAACCAATTCACACCATAACCACCACCACACAGAGAGACTACTTTAGGTGAGAAGAGATTCAATATGGCTGCCATACCTCAAAGACCTCCTCGTCTAGGATTCTGGTGCCAAAGACAGTAATGCCTTCTGTGCTGATGATGGCATGGTCACTTCTGGCGAGCGGCCTGGTCACCTTTTTCTTGCAGTCCACAATGATGGTAACACTTTTCTTCTCCACGCTTATAGCTACGCGATGCCATCTGTTCAACAAAGAAGGAGATTAGAAATGCAACAATAACCCTCTTCCTGTTGTTCCCATTTAGGAAAACTGCTACAGTCCATGGCTATAGGAATAGTTTATTATTTAGGAAATGGAAATGCTTACCAGTTTTAGCTATCATGTCTGGAGTTAAGGATACAAAGATCTAAACCATTATAATACTGGTAAATACACTGACAGGACATTTTATTAGGTACATCTTGCTAATACCAGGTTGGAACCCCTTTTGCCTTCAGAACTGCCTTAAATCTTCAGATGCTGGAAAGATTTCTCAGAGATTTTGGTCATTCATGATGTGAATGTCACATTTTACTGCATCACAAAGATGCTCTGTTGGACTGAGAGCTGGTGACTATGGTTATTTGATTAGAGTGAACTCACTGTCATGTTCAAGAAACTGGTTTGAGATGATTTTAACTTTGTGACATGGCACATTATCCTGCTAGAAGCAGCCATCGTAAGATGGATCCACATTAGTCATAAAGAGATGGACAGCAACAATACTTGGGTAAGCTGTGGAACTTATATGATGCTCAGTTGCTACTAAGGGACCAAAATGTGTCAAGAAAATATCCTCCACACGTTACACCACCACCAGCATCCTGAACCAAAAGGCAGGATGGATCCATGCGTTCATGTTGTTGTTGAGACTCAGTGTCTCATTTGCAAGAGAGACCTGTTTCGAGAAACATAATGAATTCTCAACAATAAAATGTAATAAAACTTATGCAAATTCTGACCCTACTATCTGAATGTTGCAGCAGAAATCAAGATTCATCAGACTAGGCAATGTTTTTCCAAGCATCTATTGTCCAGTTTTTATGAGCCTGTGTGAATTACAGCCTCAGTTTCCTGTTCTTAGCTGACAGGAGTAGCACCCAACGTTGTAAAGAGCGGTTACTTGAGTTACTGATGCTTTACTGTCAGCTCAAAGCAGACCATTCTCTATAAACCCTAAAGATGGTTGTATGGGAAAATTCAACTATACCAGAAATTTCTGGACTACTCAAATAAGCTTCTCTGGCACCAATAACCACTCCACATTTAAAGTCATTTTAATCACCTTTCTTCCCCATTCTGATGCTCAGTTTGAATATCAGGTCTGGTTGTCTTGACCAGTTTAAGTTCACAAGCAGCTGAACAGAACCGTCCATAGATTTCCCAATGTCACACAATCACATAGAAGTACATGCAAATGTTATATTTGGGTATTTGGGAATATTCTTTAACTTTTGGCAGCAGAGCATGTACAGTAGGTGTATTTTCAAACATGTTGGACTAGTCCTATGAATGGCAACATGTTCCAAATATATTTAGTGATAGGTTATGCCAAAGCCAGTTAGCAAAAGCCTTAATGTAAAAATGATCACTGTTTTAGTTTTAGTTTGGGTTTATTCACAAATACAAAAGCAGCTTTGACAAAATGTGTAGGCCATAGTACTCTATTAGCTACATGTTTAGAAAAATTGTAATTAAAAGCATTGATTGTGCTGTATATTTTCACTGTTTATCACCAACAAAGGACAACTCATGAAATCACTGCAAGGCATTTCTGCTGGCATTTACATGAGAGATAACTTTTAACAATGATTTGTTTCAGCTTCATTGGACAGCTATGAAGATCCTGTCCTTTGCTTCATATCAGTATAGCAGTGCTGTAAATAATTTGGAAAGGCTTTCATTAAATTGTTGCCAGCAATTTATTTGCCATTACTGTCTGAGTTGTTCCATATGGTGTTAATGACTAAACAACATATGATGATAATAAATGTGCAGTGCTGCGTGTCTGTTTGCCAGGTTGGAAGAGTTAAGTATGCTCTGAGTGCCTGAGAAAATATTTTCAGCAGAGTGGTTTCGCTTAGCACAAAATATAACCTGAACCTTTTTTAAACTGGAAAAGATTAACCCCAAATGTGCTGCTTGTGCGCTAACCTCACAAGCAGCACAACAAACAAACTCAAATTTCAAATTCAACATTGAGATAATGGGATTGCAGAATGTGTCGCAGAAAAGCAAAGATCCAGGGGACACAAAAGCCAGCCATCCAGATTTTAGCCTTCTAGTCTGTTAAAGCACTCATTCACTTACTTGCCATCAGCAAGGTTGATGGAACGGAATAAAGGGTACTCTTCTGGGACAGGCTTGCCATGCTGGTCCTCATATAAGAAGACAGGGGAGCGCCCCACCTCTACACCGAGCTGCTGGAGGCCTTGCTGGTTGTACACAGAAATCAGGAAGGACTGGAGGCCAGCCTTGGGCTTGATGGTAAACAGTATAGAGAAATCTTCTGGGAATACCCCCCCTGAAGGTGGAACACACAACAGACATGTGGGCTGGTATGCTAGTAATGATAAAAGGATATGTAGTTAAAAAATACAAAATAAACAAAATTCACATCAGTGTTCTGATTAAGAGGAGTATACACACAAGGCTACATTGCAGAACCATGGCAGTTTTGATAAAATTTAATGAGATAACTTCTATGGGTCAACGGTTTCTTTATTTCTATGTTCATTCGTGTGTGTCTGTGTGTGTGTGTGTGTGTAGCTGGTCTCAAAATGAACTGCAACATTACGTCTATGTTACATGTACGTGTTTAATGTTGTTTGTAAATAAATTTTGCTAAACAATTTTTAGTGCAGCCCTGCAACAGGCTGGTGACCTGTACTGGGTGTACCCTGCTTCCCGCCCTTTGACAGCTGGGATAGGATCCAGCCTCCCGTGACCCCCAACAGGATAAGTGGAAGAGGATGGATGGATGGAATTTTTAGTGCAGTGCACTTTGGGGGTCACTGGAATGTGTTGTCATGCAAATCTATAAATAAGTGTTTGTCAAACAGTGACACTAGTAGTGCCTATAACTGCTTACTTTGTCTTATACAGTGACTACTTAGCTTGCAAAGGGGAAGAAGAAGAATGCATATATGTTATTATCCATTTGTTGGTGTTTATGAACAGCTGTCATATATACTGTCATATAATGAACATAAAAAGAATAACGTCCTAAACTAACTTACATGTACATGTCTGTGTTTTTATACATAAGCAAAGTGAGCAAGCACTTCAGGCCTGTTGAAAACTGTCCGTAGGGTAGGTTTTTGCTAGTAAGAATAAAAGACGTTAAAGCACTACTGTCATTGTTAACAGACTGCAAGTGTTTTGCGCTACTGCAGACTCCCTCTTACCTTGTGCCCTGTCTTACAAACCTTCTTCTGATGGTATTACTAGGGCAATTGTATTGTAATGACTACAGAGAGTTACTTTATTTGCTCTCTAACTTTCTTTTCTCACATTAAACCACAGAGTCTAGACCACTGGACTTGGATCAGTTTTACTGGGGAAGCTGAACGAAACCTTGGCATGTCCTGAAAGGCCTTGGTAGTGGTGATGCAGCCATATTAACTTTACAAGGGCTGTAAATACAACAAGTCAAACAAATGTCATATTTTTTGAGAACATAATAGTTTGGTTCAATGAAAAAATAACTAATACTAGCCAAATAAAAGTCAAATTATTCTGACTGGGGACATTTTGACACTTTACTTCATTGCACCTCCAACACCTCACCTCTCAAAATCACTTATATTATTCAAGTTTCCATTAATGAACATGAGCATTATGCTGTCTGGTTAAGCCAAAAATTACACAGGCCTACCTTCTAATACCTTCAATTGCTGTATTTTGCACTTTCTTTCTGCTCTTTGAAATGCAGCCAAATCAAAAAGACTAACACACACTGCACAGACTGGGACAATTTATTCAACAGCAATAATTCCCTAATAAATTTCTCTCACTTTACTGCAAGTCAATTTTGAGTAAGTAAGCAACTGGGGGCCACTTCTACACTTTGCCCCAGTAGTAAATGAATAACAGACCTCAATTGGAGACCTGGTTTGGTGGAGTAGCCATGCAAGCAGCAGCTGTATATCATAACTAGAAAGTAGAAACTAGAAAGAGAAATCATATTTTCTCTACGTTAGCTTCTCTTCATCAATCCGGAGTTGAATTTGCATCATCTTTTCCATCATATGCAGTCTTGAATAATCATGCCCCATCATATCTTAAAGACCTCAAAGTATCATATTATCCAAACAGAGCACTTTGCTCTCAGACTGCAGGCTTACTTGTGGTTCCTAGAGTTTCCAAAAGTAGAACGGGAGGCAGAGCCTTCAGCTATCAACAGCTGTGGAACCAGCTACCAGTTTGGGTTTGACAGACAGACATCCTCTCTACTTTCCTTTTTGATAAAGGTTGTAGTTAGGGTTGGATCAGGTGACCCTGAACCATCGCTTCAATGGCAATGAAACTCTGTTCTGGACATGGACATGATCGCCCAGTACTCATTCCTATTATACTCCTTTGAATTCTGCCTGAAAGGGTGCCTGTCTAGTTGGTGCATTGTAAAGTAAAGTTTTGAGTCCACACGGTCACAAAAAGCTGGCAGGCACGTGGATGTCTGCGCAGAGCGTCACACTCACCAACTGATGATGAAATTTATGTTACTCAGACCCAAGATGACCCTAGTAAACTTGCACATGGGGAAACTATAACACGCTGATTAGTTCTGCTGCTATAGGTTCAGGCTGCTGGGGGACTTCCTATGATGCACTGAACTCCCCCACTCCCCATGTGTTTATATGCCACTACTGCATGTCATTAAATTTTGTCTTCTCTCTCCCATAGTATGTGTTTTGTCCTTGCCTCTCTATGATGTTCTTTTTTTTCCCTCTTCGCTTTTCTCCTCAGCCCACATTTGGCCATGGCTCCTCCTTGTGCCTGGTTCTGCTGGAGGTTTCTCTCTTTTAAAAGGAAGTTCTTCCTTCCCACCATTGCCACGTATTTGCTAATAGGTGTTTATATAATTGTTTGGGTTTTTCTCTATTATTGCAGGATTTTTACCTTACAATAGAAAGCTCCTTGAGGTGGCCGTTAATGTGATTTGCTGATATATAAATTACATTAAATTGAACTGAGCTGTTTATATGCTTAAACATTAACACCACAATTTTCTAATATTTCAGATTTTAAAAAGCATCTGAAAACTAAAAATATGATCTATAGCAAATTTGCTTCAGTCAGCAGGGCAAACGTTTTGTTCTCTGCAGTTGATTACTGAATATTGGGATTAGCTGACTTTTGTTTAACGACTACTTCCTAATAAAATAAATATGGCTTTACTTCTCAAAAACAGCCTAATAAAATAAATATGGCTTTTCTTCTCAACAGCAGAGCAACACACCCCAAATGCACAGACAGTATGAAAACCCTTCTAAATTTCACTACCTTAACCACAGACTGAGCATTTGCATCTGCCAGCAATCAAACTTGAGGAAAGACACTTTATTGGACAAGATCAGTGTACAAAACAATAGACATACTCTCACTGAGTTTTGTAACAGATTTGTGGGTTTCACAAAAATATCAAATAACAAAAATATGATGCTGTTCCCCTTTCTTGAGTCCTGTGTTTACATGTACATGTACTGATTTCCATCCCCTATGGGTTCTTGGAGCAAATTGAAACTCACTGGCATCCCCTAGAAAACTAGAGACCGTCTGCACTGCATCTTAAAAGACAGACTTTAGCAGTTAAGGATTTTATGAGTTATTTATCAAATCATTCCTTGTTTTTTCTTTGCGAAATAGAACCATCTTTAACTTTTTTAAAAAATTTTGTCATTCAGTGGCTTGAGCAGCCATGTAAGCACCATAGCTTCACAGATATCTGCCACTCTACCACTCTTCTCTAGGCTAAAATCTTTCTCTCAGTATTGGATCAAATACCATGATATTTTATATATTTATTAATGTTCTAAACTTTTCATCACTTTTACCTATCCTTTGTATTTAGTTTAGAAGGTAAAATGTTAATTCTGGAATAAAAATGGGGGGTAAATATGGTATGCTTTACATCACCTGACGCTGCAATTGTGATCATGTTAGAATGCAAACATTAGCAGATGCATTCAAAGCCTCACAAAGCTGCTAGTCCTTGATTTGTTGAATCTTAGTCCTGTCTACTGGCAGCTAGTCTATCTTACAATAAGGTTAAGTGTCCTTGTGTACAAATTTCTGTTTTTTAAATATGGTAACAATTTCCATTACTGAAATCTGAATTTAATTGGTCAGGTTTTGTAAAAATAGTCAGAAGGTTACACAAGCAATAAAAGAAAACACTATTTTTTGGACCAGCATGGGCTGGATAATCCTCAAGATTCACTTTACACTTTGTTGGGGGATTTTTGTTTTGTTTTTTTGTATAAAGCATTAGAAGCTGCTTAATACCAAAGGTGTATTGATGATAACCATGATATTTAAAAATGACGTATTGTGCCAATAATACACTATGCAAATAACTGTAATTGATCCTTCTGAATGCTTACAGTTATGATTACGGACTGCCTCACCACTTTATTTAATATGTCAAAAAGACAACACACAATAAACAAAACTATAAATAAATATGCGATTATTCTTCAAATTTTCTCAATATATTATAATAGCGCCTCTTGCCCTGTGGCAGCTCGGATCAGCTCCAGCCTAGTACTGTTTGTTTTCCTGCTTTATGTAAGAACAACTATGTGACTACTGATTCCGTTTCAGTCTGAATACTGAGAAGTGAGGAGTACCTGGGAAGAGCTGTTTAGTCGGAGCACTGATCTGAGCCTTTTTCCCCACTCGATAAGCTACGTCGGGTTTGGATCCTCTTCGGACTGTGCAGAAGCCTGGTGTTTTCCTTACTCCTTCAGGAGAGCGCTGAAAGTCTAGCACCTTCAGTACATCCACTGGTTCGGCTGTAGGGAGAGAAAAATAAATTGATAAATTCATCAAATTTTATTTTGGCAGCAATCTTTCTTATATAGAGAATCTAAATGTTACATGCACTCAAACACCCACCACACACAAAAAAAGGTTTATCAGGAGGTTAGACGGCTACAGTATAAATATTACTTTATTGTATCTTTGTTAATACCACTCAAAAATGTCTATGTGAAAATTAAGCTCAAAATCAAAGTCAGATTATTTAAAATTTCTTCTTTGATACTGTATTCATGCATTCTAGCTGTAGATTTTGGAAAAACTACTTTCCTGATCAGAAGCCAGCCTGCAAACGAGGTATTGTTACAAAGTCAACTCTTAAAAGCTGAGTGATTACGTAAATTCTGTCTGAATGAACATAAACCTGACTGCTGAAGATATACTATGTGCTGCCACTATGCAAATATTGCTAGCAAAAGAAAATTTAAGATAATAAAGGACATGATATATAGGAATTAAATGATTTTATTAAATGATATTATTAGTGTCTATGTTGCATGTAACTTTACAGTACACTTAAGTTCAGCACTTAACAGAAACTCTAATCCAAGCTGGCATTTTGATGATAAATCAGCATTTACACCCATTACACCCCTCGCTTTTTCAAGAGCTCTTGGCCAAACCTGTCAGTTCAACCAGTTGTTACTTTATGAGCTGCCTTGGCGGAGGAGCAATAAAAATGTTAGGAACCATTCACCAGACATAATTGCCCCCCTTCTTACCTCCCCTGTTACCCCCACAGCTAAAGCCACAGCATCTATGGGATGATAAAAATCATTGCTGCTGATCACAGGGTCTTTGGAATATTGAGAACACAGCAGGGGGCAGCTTTACAAGCTTCTTAACACTACTAAGCTCTTTTCTATCAATGGATCTGGAACTCAGAAGTGAAACCGCACAGTGCAGCCATAAACGCTATTTCCCATTTGCTCTCTCTCCTGCAATTACCAAACTCTTACTCCATCCTACTCTTTTTTTTTCTTTTTTGCATGTCTCCTTCTTGAACTGTTTTTCTTCTTAAACCCCTATCTTGAGGCACATCATTAGTTACACTGTAATTATGGGGGATTTAGGTAGCCTTATAGTCTATCTTTAAGGCTGGTGTATAAACAGAAGGGTTGAAGTACACCACAGTGCCATTTGTAGATTAATGCATATCTGCCCAAGGCTGCATTTGCTGAAAAACATACAGTAAGAATAGGTCATTATTCAAAGATAATTATGAGTGCTGTCTTGTATGGAATAGTAAATGGAAGAAATGTGTAGGTCTGAAGAACTTTCATTCTGGCTTATATTCTGTAATCCAACATTACTTTCTGACCATAATAAAACAATGGTGTATATTTTTTAAAGCTGACTAATATTTTGTGTTTTAGACTGACGCTGATAGTTTAAGATGCATCTACAAAAATCTAACATTAGCTTCACCATCACTCCCTTCCTCACCCTTGCTCTAGTAATAGGCAGCTCAAATTTCACACCTATTTGAATAAAGCAAGCAGGCACTATTTCCAGAACACCAACCAGTTACACATTAGAATCTATTTTAAGGTAACATTAGCTAACATAAACATCAGCCACCACAAGCCACCGGTAATACCACCCCTGCAACTTTAACTTTTCATTTCTAAACAAGTGAACGTGTCATGTTTTCTTTCAAAAGTTGCACAGCTTAGCTTTAAATAAGTAGTCAGTAAAAATATGATCGATTACTATATATAAACGTTTGGTAGCACCAAGTTTGGAGTTTTAATTGTAATAAAACTTTAAATATTAAATATTTTCTCTCAGTAAGCGTTTTTAAAAACACAAACTAAAGGTTACATAATCTTCATACTCTAAGTGTTAGTGGACTGTGAAAAAAAAACCAAACTTTAGAGCTGCTAATCTGTACTGCACTTATTTTCTCTCTTGTTCATAATGTGACAGTGGGGGATGCAATGAAGTTGGGGCATTTGGTCTCTATGACAGAAAGCCCAGGGTTCCACTGCTGCAAGTGTTCAATTTCAGACAGTTTTTTTCTAGTCTTGGCAGGTTTACCTAATATGGTCATTTCAGGTACACAGTTGTGCACACCTTGGGAAGGCAAACCAATCAGATGAAAGCTTATGTAAGGAAGGATGAAGGAGATAAAATAGCTTGTTTCAGACACTGAATGAGCCACACGAACTGTGAAACATGCAAGGATAGTTACTGGAGTCCATGAATAAAAGCACTGTGATGGAAATTAGCATAATAGGTCCCCTTTAAACTTAGGTTCAGTGCAGTTGAATCGCCACTCCAAACCAAACCAGGTGAACCCAAAGTATTACAATATACTTTTTTAACTGCTACAGAAAGCACAGAAATGAAAACCAGCACAACTGTGTCCAGCTATCACATAACATATTTGTCTTTTCAATGAGTCAAAGAGCAGGATGTGTCCTCTTCAAAGGTCCAGCAAGGATAAACAATGTCTGAATAGTCAGCTTAAAATCTCACAGGGACCAGAAGGACTTTAAAGAAAGGGAGATAATAGGCTTAAAGTGAAATCTCCCTTGCCAGGAAAAAGCCTAGATTCATGTGTTTGATATTGGCAAGAAAACTTTGTGGGAAAATTATTAAAGGGGATCAGACAAAAAGCCTTTCCTGAAGTTTACATTGCAGAAAATCTCCTCATTGACCTTATAATACTCAACTAAACTCTATGACATGGGAAACAAGCCTGGTTAAGACATCTAAAGTGAAGACTAACAACACACGCTGGTGGCGAAAATCATGTTTAATTAAATATAATGTAAAATAATAATATCATAAGTTATTATCATATAAATATTCAATTGTATATTTTCCATTTTTTTTAGTCACGTGGCACAGGAAGACAGGAAGTGCTGATGTTGCAGCTCCTGTTCCCTTTTAGTAACCAAGAAAAGGTCTGATGGGTGGTGCTATAAGTCTACATGCTGAAACTATTATGGCTTTTTACACTGGCACCACTCCCTGTAGCCCCCCCTAACTAAAACATACACGAGACTAAAGTGAGAAGGCCTCATCCCTGCAGCTACTTCTCCCATGACCAGAAAAATAACAACTTGAGTGGGGAATCAACCCGCTCATGCTCAGGGGTCGGGTCTCAAATTTTAGATTACGTGACGCTTTCCAGATCTGCTCCTCGAGTCATTTATGCTGATATCGCTCCAAATAATCTGGTGCCACAGTTACAGTTCATAATTCCTGAATTTGATTTGTTGAGTATGTGTCAAGCAAGCTGCTCTACTGAAAGCTGAGAAGTTTTTCTTATTTTCTTTTTTCTGCTGACACTGCAGAAAGAGCAGTTTAACAGAGTGACTTCTGATTCAAACACAGAGATACTTAAAAAAAAAAATGAGGAACTGACTGCCAGGTTTTAAACCTCACAAAAAATGCCTCATAAAAAGCACTACAGTCTGTGGCTCTTCTGAGTATTGTCCCAAGTACAGAGCTACTGGTTCTTGAAAAAAATAAAGCTTGGACTAAAGGTCTCTTTGTGAGTTTCAAAATGCCTCTCTGCATTACTGCATACCTCAAGGCCTCATATATTCCAGATGTGCTGAATTGGCCAGGAACCCCCCACAGACCCACCCACCAGCATCCCCGTCCTCCCCCCACTCTTCAGCTCCTTTCCTTCCACAACTCTTTCACAGAAGCCCTGAAAAACAGGCAATATCCCAAAGCCATTAAAGATCCCAAATCAGTGGGCATAGCTTCATCCTACCAAGGACGTTGAGCCAACATAGCATATAGTGAAAAAAAGATTCCCATCTTTCCACCCTAAAAAGAAATAAACCATATTCTAATGATAAGGATGTAAAACCACATGAGAGAGAAGACAGTTTTCTCGTGCTAAAGGTACCAAAGCAGTTTCAGACTCTCCACAGTCTAGTCTGAGGGGTAATTTGTCGGTCTCTATGATTTTTAATGACAGATCTTCCTGGTTGCTGTCAGGGACCTGTGATATACTATCTGCCATGTTAACGATCTACTAACATGACAAAGTGTGGTGAGTTTTCCCCGGGCAGTGAAGCATGCAGTAGCACGACAAAGCTCTGTTACGTTCATTAAAACATTTCAACCAGCAGACCCTAACATATTAACATACATCTCCAGCTCATACCCACTGGAGACATACAGTTTGATGTTTAAGTTTAGACTTGTGATCAACTTAATCTGTGACATTCTGACTTAATGTCTCTTGTGGCTCTGTGGTCATGCAGCAGCATCTTGGGATGTCTTTTCGGTCTTTTTCGTGTCACTGCCATCTACTGAGAGTTGGCAGGATAGGCAGCAATTAGAGTACATTGGAAACCCTGTAAATGTTTGCTAGCACATCATGCAATTATGGTGAGTTTAAATATCTGTCAGAATGAAGGAAGATGGGCAGTGGGCAAGCTGTGCCACTTAGATATTTGCTTTCATATATTTTTTTTTTCATTTTGCTTCTCTGCAATTTTCCCTCTGCTGAAACATTTTGTTGTGTATATCACACACACACACACACACACACACACACACACACACACACACACACACACACACACACACACACACACACACAAAGCAATAGATGATGATGGATTTAGACAGTGCAGGGCTTGTCCAGTCAAGATAAATTAGACAAATGACCCGTTATAGTGTATTATCTTCTGATTATCATGTTCACAAAGCCATTTTAGACACATTTTTAATTTCTGTCACATCTGAAAGGCTTAATAATAAATAAGGCTTAATAATAATAATAAATAACAAATTTATCTTGGCAAAAGCCAAATCACAGAGGCAGTATGAATGCCTTTGCGATTCCATTTGATTTTTCATTTCAATTTTATTTTCATCAGCTATTTGACCCACATAAGTATTTTCAAAACAAAGAAAATACTCCATTCTTCTTTTTTTCTTTTTTCCACCCCAACCCCCTTCTTTTTCCCCCCCTTCTTGGTCTTAGTAGGAGCCCAGATAATGTGGAAAGATGGTTATCCTTCAGGCCAGAATATGAGTCTCACTCCCAGATTTCCACAGTCTGGTGCCCAGTTATTATATAAACTTACAAAATCCATCACAAAACCTATATGTTTAAAGTTACACTGCGCTACTGTAAACTATGTTGACAGCTGTCAGACTGTGATATAAACAAGGCAAGATACAGCTTATCAATTAAAAGAAAAGAAACAGAGATTTTTGCCACCTTTGGACCTTTTGTTGGAATTGATTAAAGCATTGGAATCCTACTATATATCTATAATTATGCTTTTAAAATTAATGAACTGTCGGTATGCTGCTAAAGGTCGTGCGAAAAAAAAAATCAGCGTGAAACCTTAACAGTTTTAATTTCTGCTCTACTATAAATACACAAAGGAAACTTGGCTTCTAAACCTCTGCAGCAGAGTAATAATTTAATCGTCATTCATAACAGTCATCACTGCTCTGACGGCTTTTACTCACGTTTTTTACTTTGTGTGTTGCGGTATTTTATGCCAATTAAGGATTTAAGTGCTCTGCTCTGTCACATGGGTTGTGTGTCTAAACTTTTTGTTGGTGACTTTAAACTAAATCAAAACTCGCCTGGAACTTTATATGATTCGGTGCGATGTCAAATTTCATGTTGGACCACAAGTGATTTAGGGTGAATTCTTGGCACAAATAAGCGAAGGTGTCCCTTTCCTCTGAGTTTATGAGTGGATGATATGTGCTATTCAGGTGTGGTCAGAGAGGGCTGTTAAAAGATTCTGAAATCCTGGATGCGACTGCAGCCAAATGATACAGTTTCACGTTGGTGTCAACGCACTATGAAAACAAGAACCTTTAGAAATTCTTAATACCTTACAAAAACACAGAAACAGAGATGGATACGGGCTTCTTTGCAATTGAAAAGGTGTAAAAGAAAAAAAGAGTTAAGCAGAGTTTAATTGGTGGCTACCGATATTAATTGGAATTAAAGTTGAGATTAGCGACTAAGTCTACTGCCATCTGGGCTGGCTGCCAGCATGAGACGCTTTCAAACTGTCCGGGATGCCCTAAGACCTGCACAGTGACTGAGGTGTGTAGGAACTGCATCTTACCTGCTCTAACACTGGCAGCTTGGAGAGTTAAAATAACTGTGACCGTAAAGGCTAGCGTTGAATCCCATAGCCACCTTTTCGTTTTCCACCTGGTGGTCCATCTTTGCATCTCCATGGTGAGCGCCCGCAGCAATATGAAAAACGGGCGACTTTCTTTAAAAATTGATCCCGTCGACACTCCACAAAAATGTGCTTATACTACAGCGCCATGTGTGAAAGGATAAGGATGTCTCTTACAGCCGGACTGGGCCCTTCAGATCCGCTTCCCCTTAAGCCCAGCTCTCGCACTGATGGTAAAGGGCTTTCATGAAAAAAAGCGCAAACCACTCCGTTCCCTGAGAGTTGCGCACCGTGAGGAGGCAGGACAAACGCCGCAACACTGAACCTGAACCGACTGTGAGATACTGACATTGGAAAATCCTCCGTTCCTCAAATCACCAGTTGGGAAAGTTGTTTCGGGGCCCGCCCCTTGTGCTTTCGGATGAGGCAGCAAGTAGAGCATCACTACATCCCGGTGCAAACTAATTACAGGAGACAGTAGTGTCCCTTATAGATACTACAACTGGAGAACCTTAAGAGCATCCTTAAGCACTTTACTTTATGGAGTTTTAGGGGGAAAAATATGAAAGAAATAACACAACAAATAAGGAGAACTGCCCAATTTCACGAATTTTAACCTAAAAGAAAGACGTCTATAAGAATGGGGAAAGGAGCAGGAGTTACAGAAGTGGAGGCTCTACAAAAAATGTTACACACTAAATGCAAATTAAACTGTGGGGTGGAGCTGTTATTTTAGACGTTTCCTGAAAGCAAAAGAATGTGAAAACCGTATGAATAGCTCCTGCATGTGCCAATAGTTAATATAAAAGCCTCAGTAGCCAAAATGAAATATTTTCCAGACTCCAGGAGTTTCCTCAAGGAGCCCTTAGATTTATTTTCTCTGAGGCCTGATAATTAATGGCAAAAGATGACTGGAACAAAGAATGGCAGCACAGGTGGAAACTATAGTTCTCCTGCTGATTTGTTTTTCCTTCTGCATGAAACAGATTTAACAGTACAATGGCAGCCATTCTTAAGTAAAGCCACATCACATATCAAAAAATTTGTCTATAGAAATATTTTATCACAATGTAGGGAGTAGAAATATGGGCTGAGAAAGTTCAGCGTTCTGGGAAGAGACGACTTTGCAGTTGTGACTAAACTAACTTGGATTATGTGTAACAGGAATTCGGAATACAGCTGCAGATGGCAATGGCAACATTACTGAAATTTGTTCCAAAATGTGGTCGCATGCCATTTATGCATGTACAATAAGTGGTTTTGATTGGTTATTTTAGTCTCCAGGTGTGCACAACTAGTGGTCTGATTTAATAGGAACATGCTATTTTAAACATTTTTTCACACAAGGAATTTATTGTCATTCACATCTAGTTGAAGCTTTGGAAAACCATTGTTTTGTGCTGTTGGCTATTGTACAGCTCTTGTTCAAAACCACTTTGGTGGCAGTTACTGAGGTGAAGGTATGGTGGTTCTCATTTCCTCTCAACCTTTCTAATTCTGACTGTCCGTCTTTTATACCTTTGAGTTTTATAGCTAAGGGTGTTAAAACACCATAATGTAAATCAGATGTTTACAGCCGTTGTTGTGGCTTTGAGAAGTTGCAATTAAGATGAGAAGCAAGTGTTATCTTGATGTTATGATAGTGACATCCACTAATGGAAAATCCCAGGTTTGAAAACCGTACCCTTTCTGACATCACCACACCCATCATAATACATTATATCCTCCTGCTGGAGACACCCAGGAGTCTTAGACAACTTCACCCTTTAGACCTGGTAGGTCCTTCACCTCCTTACCCTCAGACTGAGAGCAGAGAATCCTATTCCTGTCACGGTTTAGGGCCAGTCAGGGTTTTTTTTTTTTAACCTCCTTTGTTCACTCTCCTTTGCTTTAATTTTTCTTTGCTGTCAGGTGGAGGTGGGTAGGCGCTGGAACTGCCTACATTTCAAGCAAACGTCATACACTATTAGATGCAATAAAAAAAAAGGAGTTCTGCAGTATGGGAACTGTTAATTCTTTTCTGTCACTCTGCCATATCTCAGTCAAGCCTAAAGTAAGACGCAAACGGCTATAAAGTGCCAATATTCAATGCACAAGCAAGTATAGATTTGAAATAACAAATCATTAATTAAAGCATGTAAACATAAGTAAATTCTTAGAACTAACTATCACAAAGTGTAAATTTTATCATATGAAATACAATGAAACAGAAATACAAAGGGCCACTTTTTGAAATGGTGTGATTGAATTAGCACTGCGGCTAATTCTGTGACAACATGCTGTCGGAATTTTTTGTGGTGATAATCCAACTTAATGGCCTTGTGACCTTGTGCTTGCTCAGCAGTAAAAAACGTTCTTGAAAGCAGCCTGGTTATGCACATTGGATTCAGGCAGATGGCTTTGTTTTTTTTTTGTTTCAACTTGTTTGGCCAAGAATGTCAGAACCTCTTGTTCATGTTGCTTCCTGGGACTCTAGCCCAAAATGTTTGGTTTAATTTGTGTAGCCTTCTACTGGAACTGAAAATATGTACAACCAAAACTAATGTCTTCAGTTTTGCTTTTCAAATGGACTGGCTGGGTCAGCCGACAAAATGTATTGACAGCCGTCCAAGGGCTCCTTATATGCTCTTGTTTCTGGGGCAGTCTACAATTTTCAGAAAGGCCTGGTCTTAGAGCTCCCTCTTTGTAGCTGGAAGCATATTATTACAACTGATGCATTTGCTACCAGTGTGTACCAAGACGACATTGTATAATTATTCTATAATAAGTCTCTACTCTATGCAAGGCTCAGCCCAGAGCAGCTATAAAAACAAAAATGTCTTGAAAACGTTGCCCTGTGGCTTTGTTTTTCTATCAGAAAAGCTTTTAATCAGAGTGCTTTAAAGTTTCAAACTCAAATTCTTCTTTCTGCTTTCCAGAAACAGTAGACTGGAAAGACAGCTCTCAGCAGATATCCAGTCAGTTCAGTTTTAGTCTAAAGAAGTCTAAGAATTAAAACTCTTTCAAATGCATAGCATGTTTATTTTTGTGATTTCTGAAGAAATGTACAATTTATATTGCCATTTGAAAAAAAAATCACCAACACCTTTGAAATTGTTAGAGATACGGTCTTGTAGGCAACTATGACCAAACTATCTCTGCAATGTTGGCAAGACTGGTGAACTAACAGCAGCACTGGAAGGCATTCCCTAACATGCACTAAAGCCAGTTATGAAACGAAGCCTTGTGTTACTTTATCTCCGAGCATATGTTGGTATTCCTGAAAAGTGCAACTATAGTAAGATAAGAAACTACATTTTCACACAACTGGTTAGCAGATAATGAAGACCAATAAAAAAATATGAGATGTGTTGTTTAAATTATGCAGAATGTGGTGGTTTCAGTGATGGCAACACCACTTTTACTAACAAAGCAAAATTCTTTGAAGTCAGTCACACTGAAGGATTGTGACACAAGATTTGCAAGGGCTCTTGCATTGCTGAAAAAAATGCTTTCATGTGCATTTGGCCTGAAGAAAACAGCCAGAGTAAGAAAGCCAAACTGTGTGCTAAAGTTATCACCATGACGCACTTCTGTAGAATCAGCGTTAGCAATGTGGCATGGCATACATTTTCTTCACATTCACCTCAGAAATGTTTCTACAGACAACTGTAGAAAAAAATATGTTCTCAAATGCTTTTATGATTTTCTGTATGATTCTTAGCCTAAATCATTTGGAGGACAACATGTGATGTTTATGCACATATTATTTCGGAATACTGTAAACAAAGTACTTTGTTTATATTGTTACCTCTAGAGAATCACATTATTTTGAGATGCATGTCAAATCTCCTCGGTGAATCCCCACCTTATCGTGGTGGAGGGGTTTGTGTGGTTCACTGATCCCAGGAGCTATGTTGTCCAGGGGCTTTGCCCCCTGGTAGGTCTCCCATGGCAAATTGGTCCTGGGTGAGGGGCCAGACCAAGAGTGATTCCAATGACCCCCATGGAAGATACATCAAGGGAACTGTTTACCTTGCCCGGAATAGGGTTACCAAGGCCCCACCCTGGAGCCAGGCCTGGGGAGGGAGCTTGAGGGAGAGTGTCTGATAGCAGAGCAGTAGCCCATGGTGCCAGGCGCAGCCTGAAGAGGGGACATGGGCATGCCCTCCTGCAAGCCCACCACACAGCACCTGCAGGACGTGTCATAGGGATCAGGTGCAGTTTGTGTTGAGAGGTGGCTGGCCTCTCCCTTAGAGATAGGATGAGGAGTGTAGCCATTCAGGAGGGGCTCAGAGGGTAGAGCCGCTGCTCCTTCACAACAAAAGGTGGTTCAGGCATCTGATTAGGATGCCTCCTGGGTGCCTCTTGGTTGAAGTGTTCCAGGCATGCCCTACAAGGAGGAGGCCCCGGGGCAGACCGAGGACACACTGGAGAGATTATATGTCGCGGCTGGCCTGGTAATGCCTTGGGGTCCACCCGGAAGAGCTGGAGGAGGTGGCTGGGAAGAGGGAGGTCTGGGCATCTCTGTTTAGGCTGCTGCCCCCGTGACCTGGCCCCGGATAAGCGTAAGAAAATGGATGCATGCATGCATAAATGTCAAATACAGTGACTGGTACTGTAGGTTGTCGGTTTTGTTATCTAATCACAAAAGTATTTGTGGCCAGTGAGCTGCTGAAACTTACCTGTTAATTTAGGTCAATAAAAAATAGACAAGCCATAAGACATTGTACTCAGCCTATAAGTTATTACAGATATTGTAAAGCTGTCAGCACAAGTTCTATATGGCCTGCTATCTGGCTACATAGATTTGTAAATTTAATAGAAAATGGATGTGAAAAGAATTAGTTTGTGGTACAACATAAAAATCCACATTCACATTACACAGTGTCTATAGTTTTCCCTGAAACTGCTTTCTCCTGAAGAAATACACACACTCAATGGGTGTATGTGCCCAAACTTTTGACTGGTACTGTAGTCCCTATGAAAACAGGCCATGGTCTAGTCTGTGACTCCCAACTTAAGTGGACAAGTTTCTTTCTCATAAATACCTTGCTTGTACCAATGCGTTCTGTTAATTTCGGCATAAATATACAGATATCGAATGATTAAGTAATTTAAATAGGACAGTACATATTTTCTTAAACATTTTACTGCAAAACAGAATCACCATGGCACCGGTGGCACAAACCCGAAGAACTACTTTCAAATTTCACTTAAACTAGCCCCATGAAGCACTTTGTGGTGTCTTGGAAATGTCTTGAACAGAATATATGTCAGCATATTTTTATGAAACCTCTTCTCATTTTTCTTCTGCCACATAGCAGTCAGCAATCTTGTGGTACATGTAGAACTTCAATGAATGTTCAGAGTTACTCCACCTGGAGTGAGAAGGAGGCTTTGAATCACAGTTCCCTTAATAAGTATGCCAAGACCTGCAATAAGAACAAAGATCTCTCAGATGTTCTCTACCAGACTACGTCGAGGCTCTCGTTACTACAAATTATCCAGCTAGAAAGCCCTCTGTGGCTGGATGGGGGTGGAGAGATGCATACTAGACACGGCAAACCACATAACCACTCAGTGGAATGTATGTTTGTCTGAGCATGTTTATTATAAATCCATGTGGTATTCAGACAGCTTCACCTAGTGGGAGATTGTCAGGATGTGGGAAGGTATACTTTCAATTTCAAATTTTGTAAGGTCAATGTATTTTTATTCCAAAGTCATTACAGGCTAATAATATCTGTAACTGCTGAACCAATTAATATTATGCCTAATGTTGATGACCAGATTTTGTCTGGTCATCAACATTAGGCATAATTTAGGGCAGAAACATTAGACATAATGTGGGAACTTAGTGAGAAGTAAAGGATATTTAAAAAAAAGTCTATTGCATAAAGAATGAGATAGTGACTTTATGCTATAATAACATGCTGACAAGAAACATGCATTTACATAGTTGCTTTTGTGCATGTAGACACATTTTTGTACCAATCTTGTGAATGTGGAGAATTTCATTAGATAAGAGATGCTGGCAGCGTTGTGCAAAAAGTCAAATCACCAAAGCAAGTAAGTTTCATCCACTGGGCACCACAATTATGTATTTGCAAGATATCAGTCATAGTTGTTGAGATATTACTAGTGACCTTATTGCAGGTTGTAATAAATTTACATCTACTGAATTCTAGATTAATCCAATTGTTGCAGGGCTCAACCTGCAAGTTTACCCGAGGAGGGACACAGTTGAAAAAAGGCCATCCCATTTTCATGTTTCTTGTCAACTCCATATGATGAATGCCTTTGTTGCTTTCAACAGTCAACAGAGTGTTATAGCAAGTTAACCCTTTATAGGGCACTCATTGAAATACTTTGAAATTCAGAATTTCAGGTATACAGTGTTATTGGGGGACATA
>JAVDPK010003104.1:364258-377139 GCA_034780415.1 Cichlasoma orientale | reverse complement strand
GTGTGTGTGTGTGTGTGTGTGTGTGTGTGTGTGTGTGTGTGTGTGTGTGTGTGTGTGTGTGTGTGTGTGTGGTCTGTACCCCAGGCATTCTAAATGTAGAGTGTGACAAGCCCTACTTAGCCCTGAATTTTAGACCAAAACTCTAATATGAAGCTAAAATACCACTATGTGAAACAGGCACCCAGCACAACTTTGAAATAATTGAGACAAACTCATTCAGTCATGGCTCATTTAATATAATGAGCAAAGTGAGCTGTTCAATTTGCATACTGATAAGATGCCTCCATCAGATTAAATAGCCCTGGCTCATAGATACTCATTGTGGATATTACATTTAATCAGAGCATGGATTTACTTTACAAACATACTCAGAGAAGTGCAAACTAAGGTTTTCAATTAAGCCATTGCCAGTTCCTAATCACGTCCACAACAAATTGGGTCAACAGCTTCCTGACTCATGTTGCCACAAGATATGACTTACATTCAAAGTTTAACATTGCACAAACTCAGTAGATTTGGTTGTTGCCAAATTGTTCCAAGAAGAAATCAGGTCTGTTTCAGTAACATGTGTATTTCATGTGTTGGCTTTGGGAACTTATGTGATGATTCTTTTGGTCCTTCTTCATGGATCTAGTTATTTCTGTGGAAATCTCCTGCTGCGTATATTTACTCCCTTCTCTTCCCATTCCAGCAGATTTCCATCACACAGGTGTTCTGCCTGGCTGTTTGTATTGCAGTGGTATAGCTGACACCAAAACAGTTAGGGCAACAGCACTGGCTGGTCTAAATCACATGTTTGTGCAGTGGCTCCAAGCCTGATTCTAGAGCCCACAGACCTGTAGAGCAAGACTTTCTGAAAGGGAGCAGATGGTGACATGAATAGTGCAGCAGGTCTCGTCCACCCCCGCCCATTGCCTTGCGTGCAGCACATTACCTCAACAAATGCTTCTCATAATTGATGTGCTAGAATGGCCCCCATCATCACTAGATTTTGCAGCGTGGCAGAATCATCAAGGTCATCTCTGCTACTCTGACATACTAACCATACAGTAATGCTGGGACAACAACTTCTTCAAGAAGGCAGAACTTCTTATACAGTAGCTTTGATTACTGCTGTACACATACTGGATTTGTTTGTGTGTGTAGGCATTGGTATAAAAGATTATGTTTAAAATCAATCATCTGGACACATATTGTAGGTCATTTCATAAAACGCAATAATTTTTGTATCAGTTTGTCTCCTATCAATATATATTTTCATCTCCACAAATGATTCAAAAACTCTTTTTCCACCTATTTCCCATTCTGTCTAGTAGGTATTGCAGGGGGGAAAGCCCACAGAAATGCCTTAATTATACATGGCAGCCCTCGGCAACATATAACATTAAACTTGTATGGCTTGGTTTAGACACAAGATGTCAGAATCTGTTACGTGACCCTGCCAACCCAGTGATCTCCCACCATATTACCAGTTTAATTTGTTAAAAATCCTTTGGAAAAGATTAACCAGTTTCTCAAATTAATTTCTATACTTTCTACATAAATATTTAACAGTCAGAATGCTTAACAATCAGCTTATAACAACTGCTTCTGCACCTCCACCACATATGTTCACTGAAAAAGAAAAGTTTAATGATCTGAAAAAACATGGGCCATCTGTCAGACTAGCTCAGAGGATGCTGATTATTTGGAGAATACAAATCATCTATGTTTTTCAACTATTAAAAATGGAAACAAAGTATATAACACGTTTTATTATAGTTTACTCCACAAATAGCAACATATCACACAGGTGTCATATGTGTTTTGTGTAAATTATATCACACAGGTGTCATATGTGTTTTGTGTAAATGTGTGTCATATGTGTTTTGCGTAAATGTATAATTCTTTAAAGTCATTCCTGGTGTTTAGATCTCCACCTATCAGGGGCTTTCATGTGATATAAGCAATACCGGTGCTTTGAAGAAGCAGAATCTTATTGCTCACAACCTTTCAAAGAGCAGAATGGCTTATAGTTATTATTTCTTTTGGCTTTAGCCATGAGCTTTAGCCACCGTTGAATTTACTGTTTTATTCACTGGCTGTCTTCCAACATGATTGATAACAGGCCACACTAATGGATGATATAGAAGAAAAATGCCTTTTTGGTGAAAATGAAACTTAAGTTTAATTTAAAAAAACAAATCTGTATCTTTGGCCCTCTGGAGTCAACAGATGCGCCTGGGCATCCAAATGCCATTGTTGATTTCAGATGACGTAGCAGCAGGATGCAGCCTCGGTGAGTCCGTGGCCATTTCTTAATAGCTGTGTCCAAATTCAGGGTCTGCATACTTCGAAGACTGCATTTGGCTGATTACATCACAGCAAGGCGACGAAGTCTATCCAAATTAGAAGACTCCTCCAAATGCAGCTGACGAATGCGAATGCATCCTTCTTTTCCCGACGGCCTAGCATATCCCATGATTCATTGTACAGCAAAACTCAAACGCAGCAGTGGCGGAGGACAGCGGCCAAAAAGTTTGAAAGTTTGAAAATATGACTGTTTCTGTGACACAAAATAAACTTTTAAGATGTTTTCAGGTGAGAATGTAGATTTATAAACCTCAAATATCTGCTCAATTTATCAAGATTGCAAAATTGCAAAAGTGCTCCGACGTTTTTGGAGATGTCTGCTCCCGCTGCTCTAGCAGCCAGCTGTCCGCTCACCGGGCGGTCAAGGCTCGCTATACCTGGGGAGAACGCCTGACTCCTGGCACATCGTTTTCAAAACCCGCGCTGGTTTTCGCCACCATGTGGAAGTTAAACACAGATTTAATTCACTCAGATTATCTCTAATGGCTGATGTTTGCTTTATTTTAGTGTTCATTTGTTCCTGAGCAAATCGGTTTGGCTGATATTAAAGTTAAGCTTCATAACTAGATAGTTTTATCTAATTTTGATGTCTTACTGGAGAACTGTCAATATATTTACTTCTTATTTCATTTATCTTTTTTTCCCCAGTGTAAAAATGTTGTTTACCAGCTTATTTCGAATTAAAACTGATATTAAAAATATTTTACTCAGGGAGGAATGCGAGAGCCTTTTCACTGGAAACGGGAACATCGCAACAGCAAGTTGATGCTGTTCATGTAGATTGTGAAGACTGATGTCAAGCCTGGTCAAGAAATGATCAAATTATATGTTTTAAATATTTATTTAACTCTATTGTAAACGCCATCTGTCTGTTGTAAGTGGTGGAAGTCTTCTGGAATAAGAATAGCATAATTTTAACATCTTACCTGTTTGTTTTTGTTCAGTAAGCAGCTTAGTTGTGTATACATGTATGTTTTTATTAAGAGAGATGAAGTTTTTAATGGCGAGGATTTTTTGAAAGTGCTTAAAAACACTTTTTTAAAAATCTATTTTTTAAAGAACTCTAGTTTTTATGCGTATCGTGGGCAGTTTCCACTGTAATTATTAATCAGTAAATTTAAGTTGGAAGGTGGTAGAAACACTGGAATTGAGCTGTGATGTCATCAAGTACGCTGGTTTTCCAATTGAAAAATAATTGCGCTGCGTCCTCCCATACTTGAGAAGTACGTACTTGTCAAGTATACAAGTACAAACTTGTCAAGTATGTACTAGCAAGTACACAAGTACATGAGTATTGAGCAATGGCCTATTTCAACTTGTGCCGAATGTGTGGACTTCAAACGACATACCAGTTTTTAAATTATGTTGATAGACTAAGTAAAATCAGAGTTATGATCGGTAATTTATGCCATGCTTTTTCCTGTATACTTTCCTCATGTGTGATGCATATTTGGTGCAGGACGAAATGGAAAAAATAGGATCTTTACTAGCAGAAAGTGCTTGCAGTCAAAAAAAAATTGGTGGAAAAATGCATCACATCAACCAATCAAAAAAATTATATGGCAACGTGTGGCATTCGGTTGCTGAGGTACTGGTGAAAGTTGTAAGAGTGATGGGGAGATCTGAGAGATTTTAGCATGTTTGTAGTGTATAGTTAATGTAGCGTGTTTAATGTGTTGTGTAGTCATGGAAAAGGCAGATGCTAACTAAAAAGCCACCAAAGGCACAGCTGTCTCCAGGTGTACAACCATAGACATATGTGTACAACAGGAGGAGTGACACACCCGGTGTGAGGCCTGTGATGTGCCTCTTTGTCTTGTGGTGGACAGGAACTGTTTTTTGGAGTGCCACAAATAATTTGTGTGGCATCTTATTGTAACACCCGATTGTTCTGTAAAAAGTTGTACAAAAGAACATTGCCTACATTTTAATGTAAGTTAGCTAAATTTGTACATAAGTTTTTGACGGTTTTATTTGTATTTTAAGTTATAAAAATAGTTTGCTAAACATGTTTGTGGTTTTCAGAGTAAAAACATAAACTTTTTCTACTAAGATTTTCTGGGTTTTTTGTGCGGTTTTAGGTCCAATGTGTTAATACAGTATGTCAAAATGAAAAACAAAACAAAACTGTACAGTCGCACGTGAGGTTGTGTTGAAAAAAATTATACCAAAGACAGTAAGGTAAACCGAAATATAAAGGTAAAATACAAAGTCGTCAAAAACAGCCAATTATACCCTAGACTCCACATAGGGCAAAAAAACAAAAATCATATCTCCCTCAAATTCAGAGTCATCTGATATTCCGTACACAGTTGTGGAAGGCCGAGAATTAGTGCCTAACCGAGCATCATCTGTTATCTGGTCCAGATTCTAGTTTTGAATTTACAACGGGAAACTCCATGTAACAGATGTTTTTGGCCATATCTCTGCTGAAAAAGACACATCATCCTCTTGTTGCAGTAAGAAGCATGTCACTACTGTCCATGGACATGTAACATTTGATTGCAATATGATCCGGATATGACAACTTTTGACTCTATGACTCTGACCACTCTGATCACTTTTCTCATTATAAGAGAGAAAGCTTTTACAAAAAATGAAAATGACTATAACATGAAATTTATTTTACTTCAGCATTTTAAAAATTATGGATATGGACGATAGGACCTATGTGTTATCTTTGTGATTTAATGTTTGTGAGACGGACAACGTTCAAATCAGTTAAAATGTCTGCCGGGGTGGGATTTATTGTGCCCAGCATCACTTCTTTTTAAAAAATACCTTTCCTATAACAAACTGAGGTTCTTCACCTCTTCAGGCTTTTTTTCCCCTTCATATTCCCAAGAAATTGCTTATTCGGCCTGCCTTTCAATGTGAAGTTTGCAGCATGTTGCAGCCACTGGTGACTATATTTGCTACAACTGGTGTTTACTAAAACTGTCCCTTTGTACTGGAGGATTGCCATGAAAATTCAATTAGCAAGCTTCCATGCCAGCTGTGAAAATTGCTACCAATCAGAAGTTGTTGATAACTTGTCACTCACAATGCAGAAGTTCCAAACAATGACCAAAACATGGGCTGAAGACATAATCCCAAGGGAGGACGCCACATTTCCTCTGGATATGCACGAGTTTTTCTGAACTTAAATCTGCATAGGGGAAAACAACAACAGGCAACTAGCCTCGTCAAGGTGAAACACAAGTGTTATTTTATTTATGCCCTAACCAGCTCTCACACTCCCCCCTTGGTCTTCTTTGTCTCCCCTCCCTGGGGAGCCAGGCTGCTCTGCCCCAGAAACTTGACATGCCCAGGCAGAGGGAAGCAGAAGCAGTAGGGGGAGATAGGCAGCTTGGTGGTCACCCAGACAGAGCCGGCACTGAACACAGGCAGCAGTTCTCCTCTGATGCACCAACACACTTTCCCAAACACTTGCTTGACCTTCAGTGACAACAACAGGGTTTGGTAGGTGAGGAAAAGAAATTAAAGAATTTACTTTTTATTTTAGTGAATAATTTGTGTGGCAAAAGCTGTGTTGAGATTCATTCGGGTTGTATCTCTGTATTTATATAAAATGTTTAAATGGTCTAGAGCTAAGTCTCTTCTTTGTGCTTTAAAAGTTAATGTAAATAAAGTTTATTTTAGAAACTGACATTATTTGAAACATGCATGATTGGATCAGCGGCAGGTTTCTCCTGCAGTTTCTCTTTTACCCCACTATTCTGCTTTGTGTCAAAGATTGATTGGTTGAGAGAAAGATTGACGTGCCAACGACAGCTGCCCGGCACACTAGCTCTGTTAGGCCAATGCGCCCTGACAGCTAGCTGACACCCCAATTTCCTGCTCGCTGTCTTTTAAGGAAAGCTTAGGAAATCTTCTCCACCACCCTCCCTGTTCCCCCTGCTTAATTTCTTTCCATCACTTGTCATCTGATTATGGGGTTGTTCACTTTGTTATGTCAGCAGATGGAAAGGGGGTTAATGACAGGGGTTGAGAGTGCTTCGGTATACCCCTTCTGAGTGTATAATGGATTAAAAGAAGCAGGGTGGATTGAGTGCTCCGTGTGCATTGGTGACTTAAAAAGCCCCATGCACTTTCTTTAACCTGTTTACATTCATGTTGTAACTGGTTTACTTTGGTTGGAAAGCTGTGTAAAATGTAAATAAAAACAGAATGCAATGATTTGTAAATGTCATAAACCCAATTTTTTATACATAATTGACCATAAAAAACATATGAAATGTTTAAAGTTAGAAAATGTGCCATTTTAAGAAAAAAATAATGTCATTTGGAATTTGATGGTAGCAACACATCTCAAAAAAGTTGGGCAACAAAAGGTAACATTAATGGAACTAAAAAGTGAGCTAGAAGAACATTTTCTAATTGATAGGGTTAGTTAGCAACAGGTCACTATCATGTCTGGGTGTGAAAAGAGCATCTTAGAGCAACACAGTTTCTCAGAAGTAATAATGGGCAAAGATTCACCAATCTGCAAAAAACCCACATCTACAAATTGTGGAACAATTTCAGAATAATACAGAGACTTTAAATATCTCATAATCAAAGGATTCAGCAAATCTGGAGAGATCTCTGTGTGCAAGGGACAAGGCCAAAGATCGGTATTGGGATACTCCTGACCTTCAGGCCATCAGGTGGCACTGCATTAAAAACACGGATGATTCTGTCATTGAAATCACTGCATGGGATCAGGAACATTTCCAGTAATCAGTGTCTGTAAGCATAATTTTAGTTTGACCCGTGATGTGATGTGATGTGATGTGATTGAATTGAATTGACAAATTATTTATGACCATTTATACTCTTAATTATAGTGTCAATTGATGGAATGGTGTTTATCACTGTTGCCTTGGGTTCAAATCCACCATCTGGCTGGGGCCTTTCTGTGTGGAGCGTCCATGTTCTCCCCGTGTTTTGGGTTCTCTCTGGGCACTCTGGCTCCCCCCCACAGTCCAAAGACATGCGATTGGTGGGGATTGGTGGGGTAATTGGTGATTTTAAATTGTCCATAGGTGTGAATGGTTGTCTGTCGCTCTGTGTTAGCCCTGTGACAGACTGGCAGCCTGTCCAGGGCGTAGCCTGCCTACCCCCCACCCCCACCCCAATACACACACACACACACACACACACACACACACACACACCACTGCAACTTTGAAAAGTATAAGCTAAAAAAAAAAAGGATGAATGGATACATAATTGAGACCACAAAGCAAAATGTTTTTGTTTTCTCAGTCATGTTATTTATGGCAACAATGATTGGGGTACTGGAATTTCCACCATAAATAACTCCCAATGCAGAATATTGTAATACAATAGAATAACCTAATAACGGTTACTTTGTGTGGCTCTAGTGTAAGGTAATCTGTGCCTCCACACATTCCTCCTCCCTATAATAAGAAATACCATCCTCTTTTTCGACATGAATTAATGAGCCAGCATAACAGCCTTTCCATCTGCAGATTTGGATCAGATTATAAACATGGCCCCCCTAACCACACAAACACTTCTGGCCCTTCCTTGTCTTCCTGGAAATGAATTCACTTCATGTCGTATAATGAGAGTCAGTATGGGGTCCATATGGTTACAGCGAGGTTGGGTAGGAGCGGAGAAAAGAAGACAGGAAGGGGGTAATGCACGTTTTAATGAGATGTGAGTCTCTGTGGCACACCTGCACTCCAGCGATCTGTGAAGATTGCTCACTAGAGCCTAGAGAGGTATAAGGCCTTAGTAAAGTGTTAGAGAAAAGCCTTCCAGTGCTTATAATGCAGCTCTGGCTTCATCAGTAACTAAAGTAAATCTAGTAACCTGATTGATTTGAACTCCTGAAAATTATCAATTCTAGATCTTCCCTCTGTTAAACAACACAGAAAGTTAATCAGGTATAACCTCTGATTAATTAGCACGTGTTTGATGGTCATTTGGCTTTTTGCATGTGGCTGTCCAGACTGGATATGGCTCAGAGTGGATTGTGACTCACAGTGCACTGTGTCTGTAACTCAGCCTATGCTATCTTTTCTGTCGCATCTAGTTAGGCATTTGCCCACCACATGCCTGAATCTGAGCTAGTCATTTCTGCCATGTGCTTGGAGCTTGGCATAGCTGCCTTTGGATTGTCTGTGTCACATGACAAAGAGATGACAGCCACATTTCAGGTACTGTGGGGACCTACAGTAAAAAGAGATGCTGAACAACAGTTTAAATGGAGGTTTAATCTATTCTGTACATGTTAATGAAGTATTGTTTGTTGGATAAAAAAGAATAATTCATCCCATTAGTAGAGACAACAACACACATACACCGCACATCATTGTTGCTATATTTTTTTTGCCCTTGATGTCGTGAAGGAAAAGGAACAAAGTCCCTCTGCAGCATGGCATTCAATTCATTCAGCGCAATACAAAAACTGCTGTAGCTTTTACTGTCATTCAAAACGCTCTGTGATTTCATATAGCAGTCCGACTGGGCTAAATTATCGTGGTTTGACTGAGAAACAGCCGCTCAAGGTCAGACTAAGACAAACAGCATGTTATCCTGAGCCAGAGGGGTACCTAGTTGACTGATCTCACACAAGAAGACCACACCAAGACCACTGGGGGCCTATTAGGGGCTACAGATTGTAGGGCCTTGTCATGCATCCATTCTATTTATGCCTCTCAGTTGTCTTTTAAATAATGCATCTCTGTTTAAGCAGAGTGCTGCTTTTTTAAACGCCGCACCTGGCACGCTTTGGTATTCTGCAGTTTGCTCTCTCCCGGGGCACAGATTTTTATAAGGCTTTGTGAGGGGGCTTTGGTTTGGAGATGTGAGGAGAGAATATGACTGAACTGGGAGCTGCTGCATGACAATAATGTTAGTTGAGGGAAGGGTCGGTTTGTATTGTGTAGTCATTGGAACGCACAATGCATAATGAAACAGGAGAGGATAGAGAAATAAAAAAGTGCAGAGATCTTGCAATTACAATTCTGCATGGATTTCTGTCACTCTAGACAATTTAATTTAATTCTGGAATTTCTAAAAAATTAACAATAATAATTAAGAATGCCCTTCCACCATGAACTGAAACATTTTAAAAAATTGTGCTTTTTTTTTTTTTTAGAAAGAAATGATAGCATTTTGGTATACAGTGATCTCTCACCTATTGCGGGGGTTACGTTCCAGAGACCCCTGCAATAGGTGAAAATCTGCGAAGTAGCAGTGTTATATTTATTATAGATTTATTTTATTATTTAGATATTTTTTAAGGCTTTATAAACCCTTCCCCCACTCCTATAAACCTTTCCCACTCTCTTATTACAAATTGAATGATGAAGATGATGAATTATGTAGCTGTGCAATACGGATGGCGATGAAGATGGTGCAGTATCTTCGCCCTCGGCCGTTACTTCTATTTCCACTAAAGGCACAGGTGTAACTTATCTCTTCGTCTTAAATTTCCATGTATGTTGTTTAAGAATTTATTGTGGAAATTTTTGTCCATCATTGCAATTTATTCCAAATTGTTTTCCATTCCTCGTTTGTATACATTCTAGATCAGGTAGAGTTCAAAGTTATGTGGCTAAAAAGGCCTCTCAAAGGTTTATTGGACAAAGTGGCACTACACTGATCTGGGTGGTTAGTGTGCATTTTCCAACAGACTTTTGATTCTGACCCAGTTTGTAGGACAAGCGTAATTGGCTGAAGGCTCCTTCGCTCACTAAATCTTGATTATTCTTTTGTTTTCTTTAACAGCAGGGTTCTAGCCAGCGGTTGATCGCTCGGCGCTGTGCCATGATGAGTCCGTCTTGCGCCATACTGAGAATTTCGGAACTCTTCGCTATCACTGCAATTAGCAAGTGGGCCCGAACCCGCACACTCCACCCTGTCGCCAATACTGGACAGATTTTTTTCCCTTTGGCTAGATTGCTCCTCTATTGTATTATTTAATCTCAATTAGCAAGCTACCACAGGGCACGCCCAGTTTCGTTCGCAATGTGCACGCGCGATCTCATGACGGTCCTGTTCACGGTTGATTTTGCAAGGCTACAGAAAGCAAAATGGCGACCAGCGTGAAACTGAGGGGGGAGTAGAGGAAAAAGGGAGCTCAAAGGACAATTTTGGGTTTTCTATTAAACATAAAATCCCAGGAGCTGCCTTGGAGAAAAACACTACAGTACCCAGCAAAATGATGACCCCTCCTCTTGTTGTAGTTAGTGGCTTGCATTAAAAAAGTGATAGTTCATGCTGACAACGATTTTCTAACGTAGGAAGTGCTGTTAGCAGCTGATCAGGTTGATAAAACATCTGGATTAGAATGTTTTTGTTGTGTGATTTCTGCAAACCTATTAGTGGAAGGAAACGGCACTCTGGGACAGCGTGGTGTGTAAGTATAATGCTCTGGTTTAGATGCAAAACGAATTATTTCTCTATCGATCTGTTTACCATCATTGAATGTGCAAGCGAGCGTGGCATTTCACGTTTAATATTGGCAGCATTAACTTGCTAATGCTAACACCCCCCAAACACACACGTGACGGGCTAAAAAAATTTCTGGCTAGAACCCTGACTAGTATTACATTTTGTTCACCATTAACAGTTAAAGCTGTCATTTTTTTCCATCTCAGTGTTCCAACCAGGTAATATCAAACCCAGGAAAAAACTGAAATCCTTCAGATGTCATTGGCTTCCTTAAATGTGGAAGTGACTTTGTGAATACCCCAAAATAAATGATAAAAACTTTTTCTCTAATTTGTGGTATGTACTTACTTCAGGAAGTAGCTATATTCTTTTAATCTAAAGTCCAACTCTGACAAAAGTTTTTTCTCCTGCCTACCTGGCTTTTATATGTTAATAAACTAAGTGCCAGCCATATAAATGAAGGCAATACAACCTTACAAATCCCATCCAGGCATTTTTAAATATGTATACTCTGTATTCTGTCCAGATTTTTTTTTCTTATTTTAAATTAAAAAAAAACTGACCAAAGGGCCACTTCATCCCAGTGCAAAATTTAATGACACTTTGTCAGATGCCTTCTGTGTCTACCTTATATTGCACTCTGGTGCCAGTGCCTTGACACACCAGCTACAGCAATATCGGCCACTGGGAAGCTATGGCCCCAGTTTAGAGGCTCACAAAGTCTGCATTGGAAAGTTGGAGGGGTAGCTGAGGCATAAATTGCAGTTTGTCAGCCAGGAGACCCTGTTTGGCTTCCTGTTGGAATTTTTTACAGTTTGAGATTTTTTGTGATTTTTTCTTTTCACTCCCTTTTAACTTTTACTTTGACTCTGACTTGCTGGTTACAAATTTTCCTCATTAGTTCTCAAAAAAATATTATTTTGCAAGGGCACACTTTTGATTAATAATAATAATAATAATAATAATAATAATAATAATAATAATAATAATAATAATAATAATAATAATAATAATAATATAAGGAAATATCTGTTCCTGGACAAAAAAGCTAAACCACATCTGAGATGCTGTAAAAAGAATGAAAAACCAGTTGGAGGTGATATAACCTTAATCTCAAAGCCATGCTAGCCAATCAGAAGCACAGAGACACTCCTATGGAGGTAATTAAAGTGGTATTGTAGACTTTTGATTTCACACTGCTGGACCTTAAAAAAACGTTTTCACTTAGACTTCAGATTCATCTCAGACTACAGATTTGGTACCACTCAAGTCAGCAGAATATATTCTAACATGAAATATGGACAAGCTACTTTGGAATGGTTCTGACTAGTGAAAACAGCCCAAATTGCTGAAAGACAATGCTTCTTGTCTAGAAAAAGAACCATGCACTTTTAAACATATTTTTGTTCTGTCTACACCCCCTCACCCCCTACTGGTTGAGGCAGATTGCTTCCCCTCTCTGAACCTGCTTCTGCCAGAAGGTTCTCCATGTCAAAAGGGAGTTTTTCCTTCCCACTGTAGCCAAGTGCTTGCTCATAGGGGCTCACCTGACTGTTGGGGTTTTCTCTGTAATTTATTGTAGGGTCTTTACCTTACAATATAAAGTGCCTTGAGGTGACATCTTGAGGTGACTATTGTTGTGATTTGGCGCTATATAAATAAAATTGAATTGAATTGAATAGTTCAAATAGTTTCATCATCCAGGCATAATTCTTCTTAAGATTAAATTGGAATTGACAGCTGGAGCGCAGGTGCTGTTGGAGGTGTCAAACATTTACTAGGTGGATTTGTATACATATACCTCCCACCCCCAAGTTTCCTGCTACGCAAAACTTAAAATGCTCTGTAAAGTTTTCCCCACTCCTAAAATCTAAAAAGAAGGAGAAGGAACTCAAGTTGAAAAAAGATGCCATGCCTGGTAAGTTTTACCTTAAAAAATACTGCAAACATTAAAGCCCACATGATCACAAGGTTCCTGGATTACTGGGGAAGTCAGTGGAGAAAAAGAAAGCAGCAGAAACTTAAGATGTAAGAATCCAAATACACACACACACACACACACACACACACACACACACACACACACACACACACACACACACACACACAAACACACA
>JAVDPK010003104.1:328074-353194 GCA_034780415.1 Cichlasoma orientale | reverse complement strand
AAAGAAAGAAAGAAAGAAAGAAAGAAAGAAAGAAAGAAAGAAAGAAAGAAAGAAAGAAAGAAAGAAAGAAAAGGAAACTTTCACTGCCAATTACTCCAATTTTAGCCCATTTCCATCTCTTAGCGTGTTCAGATTGTTAATATCACTACAATGAACTACAAACCAGAGCAGAAATCAGTCCACTGCTGCTTTAAGTGAATGTACTGTAATGTGTATGGCTGGAATTAAACCTTCTTTTAACCTTGCACACTGAAATTACACCTTATTTTGACCTCATCCCCCTCCATCACCCTGTCAATAAATGGCCCAGAGGGGCAAATTGGCAAATTGATGACGGTTGAGTGAAAAGGGACCCGCTAAAATCTGATCAGCCTTATTGACTGGAGGACATTGAAAAGACAGCTGGATACTTCAATTACTGCAACATCCCGGCATTACCATTTTATCACATTTGGACTGGATTTACAGATGGTCTTCACCAAACCATCCAATCCTTAATACCGCTCAACAAACTTTTTGCAGACAAAAGTACAGAAATGATGCTGTGTGATGATACAAGCCATATGCACTGATTTACTGTTGTATATTAGGCATGAAATAAACTTCCATATGGGTACTGTTACTCTTGCTTCACATGACAATATTTCTGAACGTCTACTACCAATATATCTATATATTTGACCAATGTGATGAAGCGGAAGTGAATGGATGGATGATGAAACAGTTTCATCCGGCATCTACAGTTGTGGCCAAACGCTTTGAGAACGAAAGTAATGATTTTCACAAAGTTTGCTGCTTCAGTTTTTATTATGTCATTCCACTCCAGATCAGATGAATTGCAAAAAAGTTCCCTCTTTGCCATGAAAATGAACTAAATCCCAAAAAATCCCATTTCCACTTCATTTCAGCCCTGTGACAAAAATACCTGCTGACATCACTTCAGCGATGCACTCATTAACACAGGTGAGAGTGTTGATAGGGACAAGGATAGAGATCACTCTGTCATGCTGACTGGCTTCTAATAGCAAGAAAGCCCAAGAAAGTATAGCAAGCTCCAGGACCATCTCCTAAAGGTGATTCAGGGGGATTGGGGCACCACCAGTGAAGAGCTTGTTGAGGAATGGAAGCAGGCAGGTGTGAATGCATCTGCATGCACAGTGAGGTGGAGACTATTGGAGGATGGCCTGGTGTCAAGAAGAGGAGCGAAGAAGCCACTTCTCTCCAGGAAAAACACCAAGAACAGACTGATATTCTGCAAAAAGTACAAAGATTGAACCTAATTTTGTCTATAATAACACAGCCATGAATAAAGAATGGTACCAAAACATCCTCCGAGAGCAACTTCTCCCAACCCTCCAAGAACAGTTTGGTGAAGAACATGCCTTTTACTGCATGATGGAGCAACGTGCCGTAAGGCAAAAGTGATAACTCAGTGGCTCAGGGAACAAAACATTAAAAATTTGGGTCCGTGACCAGGAAACTCCCCAGACCTTAATCCTATCTAGAACTTGTGGTCAATCTTCAAGAGGCAGATTGACAAACAAAAGCCCACAAACTCCAAGCTCTGATTACACAGGAATGGGTTCCTATCAGTCAAGATTTGATTGACAGCATGCTGGGGGAATTGCAGAGGTCTTGAAACAGAAGGGCCAACATTGCAAATACTTTCCATAAACCTAATGTAATTGTCAATAAAAGCATTTGAAAGTTTGTCCTTATACTTTAATATAACCATAGAAACTTTTGCCAAAAAAAAAAAAAAAACAATCTAAAAACACAGAAGCAGCAAACTTTGTGAAAACCAATACTCTTATTCTCAAAACCTTTGGCCACAACTGTACGGTTGCAATGGACCTTGTACAAGTATTGCAGCTTATATGTTTCCACCTGCCTAAAATTCAGTTCCTTTCTTTTATTTTCTTTCTTTGATGTTGTCAGCACCACAGAAAACCTACCATGAACCATGTGATTTATGCTTCATTCAAGTGAAATGGTTATTTCTCCGTTGAAAAAAAATATCAATGTGTGCTACAAGAGCCTGTGGTAAGGTCAAGATAATTTCATGCCTGCACTACACTGTATAACCTTCACAGAGAAGAAAGAGTCACTAAATAAGTGACAGAAAAAACAAAGGGGAGGGGAAAAATATCACATTTTAGATAAAGCCGGCAAAATGATGGGGACAAGTGGAGTGTTCTTATCTCCACATGGTCTGTGGGACAGTTTATAACTAAACCATACTTCACCTTATGTGTGCACTCACTGTGTCCAGGCTTTTGTTCATAAATGCTTTATTCCTTTCTGGATGTCTCCAGAAAAAAAAATTGTGTCAAGAATACAGAAAATAGATTTTATAATATGAAACGATATGAAAAGCAAAATATTTGGAATCTTGATGTATTTATTTTATACTTGATATATTATATATTGGTCTAACCCAGTGGATGTACTGCATTTACACATGACTATTTTTGCCTGATATATTCTTTTGTGTCACTGTGCATCTCCCTTTCTCTCTATCATTGTCTGGCAGTCAGCCTTTTAGATCAGCAAAACACAGTTTCCTTATCTTGTCTCCACCTAGCAAACTGATATAAAAGCCTCACCTCACTTGACTATGCATGAGACACTGATTTTATTTATTTTTTTTATGGCAGTTTGCCAAACTCCTCCTGGCCATTTACAATGTCTAAAGCTACGGTGTGATCCTGGCAACGTCCCAGTGGTTCACCCAATTTTTCATTTTGCTGTTTTTTTTTTCTTTTTAACATTTTTTTACACTCTGCGGGTGTTCTCCACATTGCACTGTTGCTGTACTCTTACATAGTCTCTTTGTTTTTTCTCTTCCTTCCAAGCCTGTATCTTCTCTCATCATCACTCTTTACTTTGTTGCCTCTGTCCTTTCTCACCCTCCTTCCCACAATGTGCCTTTGTCTTTATCTAAATGTAATGTTTGACAAAACCTTCAACTGCGTCTGCTTTTTGAATTAACTGTGATGTAGTAGCTCAGTAGGGAGGGGTGGGAGGCATAGGTGACCCCAAACTGTCATGGAAACCAATGTCACATGTTATCAATGACTCACCACCCTCAACTACCAGGAACCAAGAGTAAGGAAACTGTAAGGAGCAGAGAAAAGTACACAGTGTTTTCGGTGGATGGATGCATACGCATGCACATAAACTCATTCTATCAAAACCTCGTAATTTCTCAGTCCTTGATATGGGCAGGTGTATTTGACATAAATCTCCAAGGTATATCACAGGAAAAATAAAAAGTGTGCAGGGCCCAAATCTGCACCAAGAAAGTGACCAGAATAGCAGATGACAGCATACTCTGGATAAAGAAAATATGGCTTCTTTAAGAGTATGGATTCTGGCTGTACAGTATATACCATTTAGGAGGTCATATTTTAACATATTAGCTGACTCTTTTATTTATTTAGGAAAAAACATAAATACTTCAAATACCGCCCTAATAAGATATGTGTAGCTCAGTAAGGGTTTCTGCCACAGTGGGAATTGAGAATTGCTTTTATGATCAAATATAGTTTCTTGCTGAAATGCAAAGCAAGAAAATCTTTGAGATGTTTCACTGACTTATTACAGCTGCTATATTAACTTTTATTAAGAGAAATCATTAGCACAATCTAAGTGGTATCTAAAATTAGGATCAGTTAGATTGTGCTGTGTCAAAGAAATATGACACAACTAGATGGTGCCTGAAATATGGACAAACGAGGCTCTATTGTGACAGTGTAATTGTAACATGTCATATTAAGCATATGGCTGGGAAGTAATGGCAGGCTCATTGTGGTTTGTGCTCATCACCTCCATCTGCTCATCCATCTGGCTTGACAAATACAGCTGATTTGCAAGTAAACTATGAAACTTCTCAAGTCGCACTAATTAGGAGACCTCTGATCAGACTGCGTTAAAATGACCTAATTAATGCTGTCATATAACGCTGGTAGTATTCACAGGCATGATTGTGACAACCAGCAGGCTATAGTCACTACTCCACTGGAAATTGTCCCTATTTATCAGTGCTTGATTCAATTACAACAATTATTGTTTGGAAAACAATGATCAAATATACAATATCTTAAACCAACTAACTTTGTGCAGATCAAAGAAAGAGTCTAAAAAAATTTGACATATTTTTCTCTCACATTGCTTTTATTTAACAAACTATGACTATTATACTAAAGAAAAGCAGGGGGAAAATCCATTTTAGCTCATTTAGAACCAGAAAGCTCTTTTGTCAATGTATTTGTTTAAATCTACTTGATTGATTTTAAAGGAAAATAAATCACTATTTGCCATACAAAAAATAAAAAATAAATAAATTAAAAAGTACAGCTAAAAAAGGGACAAAAAAAAAAAAAACACTCACAAAACACTTTGAAATATGAGTGGATGCACAATGCTCAGCTTAATATTTGACATTAGTTTTTACAGTAAAAATGCCTTAAAATATCTTCAAATCTTTTAAAAATATCTAAAGTATTAAAATTATTAAGACTTTAACATACAATCACCTGCTACCTCCATTATGGTTACTTTATGACTGTAGTAGTACCATTTTAGATTAAGTTCTTTAAAGTTTTTTAAGTAATTTCCTGCACCAATCACAAACATTCCAGCACGCGACAGCATTATAGTAGTTGCAGAATAGAAGCTGTGTGGGGGTCACAGCTCCTCTGGAACTTCCAGTCTGAGCAGTCCTGTTGAGAGTTAGCGCTATACAATGGCCCTTCAGGGAACCTAGACGATCTCTTACAGAGGGCATGAAAAGTAGATAGGACATATTTTTTTATATAACAAACAGCAGTTTGGAAGTTACTTTGGACCAGGAGGTTACTTTTGAAATATAACTCATCAACCCTTTAAAATCTAATGAAAATCATATAACTAAATTTTTTCCCATCAATGTATCACATCAATTTTCTAACGATTGTTTTGAATCACAGTAGGTGATAAAGCTGAAAACATACATTTAAAGAAGGCAATGTAAACCTTACATTAATAGAGCTGCAGACGGTGCACGGAGTGTCTAATAGCCGGGTACTGATCAATTTTTCATGAACAGAAATAGAACATACCCATGCAGCCTACAGAGCAGGTAGCAAGCAATAGATTATGTCTTAAGACAGATAAATTATAGCGGCTTGGAAGGCACATGTGACTGATTGCAGTTACATTAACTTGCCTGTAGATGTTTCCTCAGGGTAGACATGGAGCACCGTTGACACTGAAATGCTCATTTCTCCACAGGCAAACAAATTCTACCTTGTACAGCGATATACAGGGTTTAAAGTGGGATTTGATGGGAACGCTAAGTTTAGGAATAGCGGTGCCACATGGGAAAAATAATTACTTGGAAATAAGTCAGATAGTAACTTGTTTTTTGAGCTCCAGTAGATTTTTCTTTGTGTGCAGCCTGTGATCAGCTCACTGGTGATGCTACTCTGATATTCATTGCTCTTTGTGGATTTAGCCAGCTGAATTCAACAAGTTGTAAGCAGATGTTTCATGACCTATACAGCTAATTTCCAGCCTGCACAGACTATAAAGCTATCATAAAAGGTAGAATTCGGTGAGTGAAAGTAATCAGCATGAAACCGCACAGTACAGTATTTAAATGAAATGAATTAAAAAAAATGGCTACAGGCCTTTTTTCCTTTTGTCTTGTAAGATGTTTCACAAAAGCATAATCCAGCAACACGTCATGTATCGATCTAATATCTGATTTAAAAAATTCTAAAATGAATTAGAGACATGTAAGAGTTACATTAAAGAGGACATATCATGCAAAATCCACTTTCTTAGCTCTTAAATACATTTTGCTGTGTACTTTGAGTGTGTAGGAGTGCAGAAAATTTAAATGTATTCTCCCCCGGTGCTGCGTAGATATCTTTATATTCTTTTTGGGTCATATTTTTCAGTCTGTTCAGTTTTTTCTATTCCCTATTACGTTTTCTTGTCTATTACGTCACAGTATTTGCTGTGGAACTGCTAAACAAGCCAGCTAACAATTTCATGAATCCGCCATTTTTTTCTCCCTGCGATTTTGTAGTCCAAGTTCAGTTATGCCGAAGTTGCAAGTAGACAAGTCAAAATGTTCGGTTGTTGGGTGTATTAACCCACACGATTCCTTACATCGCCCCCACCCCCCAGCATCAGAGCCTCTTCGAAGTGCCTGTTTCTCTGCCGGTAGATAATCATATTGCTGCTATCAAACTACAAAAATGGCTGAACGGGGTGGAGTGGAACGCTCTTCAACCTGAAGGGGAGGCGGGGCGTGAAATGTCTCATTCACATTTAAAGAGACCGCACCAAAACAAGTTGTTCTAAGATGCACCTCAGAAGCGGGGTAAACGATGGGTTTGGGGAGCTACAATAACGAGGAATTCAGACCAAAGCATTGCAATTCTACTTTATATAAACCACAAGTGAATGATTTGCATATGAAAATAAAGGATTTAAAAGCATAATATGTGCCCTTTAAGTGTATGTTGTTACATTGTTTTATAAGTGCGAGCCAGCATTACAAGTACGTGTTTTTAACTTCTTCCAAACAAACCTTGAAGAATAAAACTTTGTCCACAAGAGGTGCTGTCATAACTTATTCACTAGCAAGTGAGGACTTGTGTTTTGACACCTAACTTCAAAGTATCTGGATTCTTTTTCATGTCGGCATTGGAGGAAAGTCAAAAGGATGCCAAATGCAAAATCCGTCACCAAGGTCAAAGCTACTTCCCCAGATGACAGAGGGGTCGACAGATTCATTGTCAGTGCAGAGATTCAATGCCACCTGTCCTTGAAATACTGTTCTAAGCATTAGCTTTGTCTTTTCTATCCAGCATGACCAGCTCTCTTTTCTCTTTAGCTGCTCTTTCATCTGTTATTTAATGGAGGGATTGCCAACATGAAAGACATGACCACTTTGCCTTTCATCACGATGACATCATCCCTCTAGGTACACCTGAGAACTTATCTTGTTAAAGTGGAATTCTGATTATTAGGATAAAATCCTACATATCATCGGGAATGGTTCAGTCAAAAGCCAGCTTAGATAGAAGAGTGAAAACATCGGTAGGTCTGAACCTTCATCATTGAGAGTGATTTGCTGACAGGATCTTTGACTCTCTTTTTACACTAAAACCATTTTAGGAAGAAACTTCTAATTGTTCACATATCCTGTACATGCAGCAATGAAGTGTGAGTATTGTATAAAATTTTACTTCAACTAAATCAACCAATCAAAAAGTCAGATTTTTAGTGTAAATGTTATATGGAGAGCCTTTTACTATCCACATCTCTGTGTGACTATGCTCCAGTGCAGTATCATTTTCAGTAACAAGCAGGATCCCTTTTAGCAAAAGCTTATCCAAACTCTTTAGTTCCCTTTGAGAAAACAAACCTGCATATTTTTAATGGTAGGCAAGGAATTAGTGAGCCACAAAAAAAAGCAGTATTCCACATTTTATCTTGGTGTCTGAATGTTTGAGAGAAAGTGTGTTTTGAACATTACAGCAATGAAATGCATATCCTCTAAATCCAATAATTACACTATTAAGACATGCACTTCTGAATTTAATCAAACTTATTGAACAGAACCTCTTGTACCCCTGCACTGATTTTAACAGAAGCTCCCACTATTTTATTGAAGTAGTAATGTTTTGTGCTACTCGGTCCTTTGGAAACTGTAGAGACATCTTCAAAAGAACACCTGCCCTTATCTGTGCTTGACCTATTTCCCCAGCTTCTTTGCTCTATCCCTCCCTCTCCACGGCTTGGGCTACAGAGGAAAGGTAATCCCATTGACACTAGCAGAGACTGATGTGGTTCACCTGTGATCTGGTTATCTTGCCTTATCCCGATCGTGAATAAAAGCTGGTAGCAAACCAGTGACGCTTTTGTAAGAGTTACTGGGTTGTCATAGATCATTAGTCTTCAAATAAGTGAGCATTAAACTAGACATTATTGGGGGGAGAACACTGGACAGAAGAAGTTAATGAAGCTGTTGATAATAGCTTGTATGTAGGTAATGTTGATGACAGTGTTCCCAAAGAGAAAGAAAAGACCTTTTAGATCAAAGTTTGGCAACACAGTTTAGAAATGTTTTGTGATCTTTTTTAATAGGACAAACTGAATTAACACAAGAAATCTACACAATACAGCGCACACAGATCTGGTGGCTTGGAGCTGTTGCATTATGAGAACAAAGACAAGAAAAGAAAATATTAAGTACCCTGAGCATGGTCAATGAAACAGCTAAACATAAACAAACTGAAGATGGAAGATTGTATTCTCCTGGGAGGGAGAGCAAAGGCGTCTTCTGGTGCCTCAGCGTCTGTGTGAGCTGCAGCATAGCACAGGGAGCCTCTGTAGCTCTAAGAGATGTGAAGCAATGAGTGCAGTCAGTATCTTTGCTCAGCCTCCAGGTGCTTAACTCATTTTTTACTCATTTTATAACATAATGTGCACTTTGTTTTATCATAGCAGTGAAACTCAACCCATGCAAGAGTTGTCCACTCATTCAATTAATCGATTTTGCTGTCATCAGCCACTCTCTGCTGCACGCGCTCTCTATCCTGTGCAGTCTCTCCTCCTTTCCGACCTCTCTGTGGGCTCTTGATGGCAGCTGAACGGTTATAGAGAGGCCCAGCAGGTATTTAGGCTTTCAACAGCTCAGGATAATGTGCATCTAGTGCACCAAGCTAAAAATGTAGCTACTCAGGCCTCTCTAATTCATTTAGCGCAGCCCAAGGAGGCTGTGTTCTGGATCTTCAAAATCCATCAGCTGGTGGAAGGAGTTCCGACAGAAGTACGGCAAACAAACTGCTTCCAAGAAGCTGAGACAAGTGTGTTTTAATCCTCTATCACAATTTGCTGTTTCCCATCAGGTGAGAATTCATAAACCAGATAGTCAGATTTACTGTGAGGGTGCATAACAGTAAAATAATGAAAAAGCTGCTGATTGTTGTGAGCATGGTTGGATCCAGTCTATTTTGTTTGGCTTTGTAGGTGAATTTCACTGGTTTCAGAGCTTTTCCTAATGGTGATTTTTTTATTTTATTTTATTTGCTACATTCAGGCAGGTTGCCTCTTTGTTCTGGGGTTGTGCAGGAGATGCTCATCTTTCTTGCTAAGGAAACCAGGGCAACCACCTTCTGACAACTCCCTCGACTCCGCTGGCTTATGGAGTCAGACAGCGAACACATGCATACACACAGGCGCACGCCAACACATACTGTAGGTGGTGATAGACAACTTAGAGGAGGAAGAATGCATTCACACACACTGCATAAGGTAAGAGAGGTTCAAAGATGGATAGGAAGGCAAAAACAAGTGTGCTGCAAATTCAATTCTGGTTTTACTCTTTCTTACTAATCACATTATAATATAAACTTTAAAAATACCTCTCTATCAATGTGACTAAATCTTTGTATGATTTAAAATGCTTTCAAAGTTCTCCCGAAAAAAAATTTTTTTATATCTAAGTTGCCGATATTGAATTCACAACTTCAAATATGGTGGGGTTTATCAAAAATTTATTAAAGCTTGTCTACCTCAATATATTTGCCCCGCATTAAAGAAAAATACCGTCTCCTAACTTTTTTATGTATTCACACACTCACGAAATTTTCTCTTGTGGCGACAGAGGTATTGAGGCCTGTCTTTGACGGATGTGCTGTGGCATGGTTATCCTCAGCTGGGAAGAGGACTGTAGAGGGTTTTGACAGTGCTCACTCCAAATATCCTGCTCCAACTGGAACTGATCAGAATAGACGCCTCTCTCAGCACTGCTGGGTGAGCTCCACATCATGTCTGTCACTGCTGTCAAAAAGTGGGGCCTGCAGTTGGATGCTCACTTTACAACATAGCGATGGCCTGTAACATCTTGTTAAACTCTCAAAAATGCCCATTTTCTTTCTTTCTTTCTTTCTTTCTTTCTTTCTTTCTTTCTTTCTTTCTTTCTTTCTTTCTTTCTTTCTTTCTTTCTGTTTTTTATTCATGATTGTATTATTTAACTTTTTACCCTAATTTAAGACAAAGATGACCACCTGAATAGCACTATCAGGCATAGGCTAAATGTAATATATTATACCATACAATTATTATTTATGGGGTGGAACAGTGGTTAGCTGTCTTGCCTCACAGCAACAAGGTCCGGGATTCAAATCCTTTCTGTGTGGCATTTGCATGTTCTCTCCGGGTACTCCAGCGTCCTCCCACAGTCCAAAGACATACATGGGGTTAGGATAATTAGTGAATGTAGGTGTGAATGGTTGTCTGTCTCTATGTATTAGTCCAGCGACAGATTGGTGACCTATCCAGGGTACACCCTTCCTATTGCCCTATTGAATGAGCACAAGAAAACAAAACTGATGCATTATTATGGCTTAATGACAGAGCAGTGTCTCCAGTCAAGGGTCTAAGCCACTTTGAGTGTTCTATAATATTCTACCCTACAGATGAATATACATTATTTACTCATTTTAGAGGTATTTATTTACATAGTGGCACTTTTCTTGTCAGCATCTTGACATGGGCTCTGCCCTAGTGTTTGGCTGCTGTACCGGATGGTCAGAGAGTGTTCCCATCAACACTCAGGTGAAGTGAAATCTCAAACCGACTGAGCTTTCCCTGGTGACTTGGCAACATGGCTAATGGCTTTGCTCAGGGCCTGTCCAGGCATAGCTTGTCGATACAATTCTGTTCCGCTTTTCCCACTTGCCAGTTCCCATCTGGAGCCAATTCATGAACTAAGATGGTGTGTACCTTTCCCAAGAGGTCACTGGCTGCTTCTGCACAACACTTAGCCCCAGTCCTCCCCTTCACATCCCCTGTGCTCCTCTTTCTTCTCGCTCCACTGAGCTTCTTTTCATTGTGACAGACCGTACAGCGAAGCGCTTTACAGTAACTTAACTTCCTCTTTATTGTAAGGCCTTTATGTCTAAGAAGGTAATAAAGATGTTGCTATAGGTCAAAGCACAGCTTTGTGATATATGTATGCAGTATAAATATAGGTGTATGTTTTTGTTTGCACACTATTGCTGAAAAGCCTAGTATGAAGTGCCATTTATTCTGTTATTCTTTATAGATAGCCTATTTTTTAGCTTTTAGTATTCTCCTGAAAACTGTTTCTTCTTATAGAATCGGGTGGGAAATTTATGTTTACAGTTCAAGTTCACCAGCATTTAGGATTGAGCTTTTCATTTAAGAAATTGCAAAATGCTCAGCAAAAATCATACCAAAAAAAAGACGATGCTGGTCAGCTGCACTGAAAGCAAGGACAGTGACAGAGGTTGATAACAGCGGGTATAACCTGCAAATTATTGGCCTGCTGTTAGTCCACTGGCCATGCTGGCTCCCACTGTTTATGCATGCAACCCTGCACAAGTCTTGGGGTTATTATTAAAAACAGCAATGTATTGCAGATTTCTCATTACTTTTAAGTTGTTACACTGGTCACATGGCTTATTTTGTACTCTGGAACATCACCAGAGAGCCAGTTTAACTTACCTGGAACTTAATAATGTAATCATTAATAATGCTAAACCCTAAAATTATCTAGGTATCATTACAGTACAAATTCCTATCCTATATCCTAATCTTGCATGTATCCTATAAGGAGGATACATGCAAGATTTTTTACCTTTACATTCTTTTAATAATCAAATCTAAAGTTATGTGCATACTGTATCTTCACCCCTCAACAGCTATGGACTTCTCCTGCACCAACTGAGATCAGGAGCTGCTGCATGAGGGAGTATGAAAAGCACTTGTTGGCACTATCATGGTCAAACTGGGAGCCACCCTTCTCAAATTTTCAACTGGGGATGTACAAGAACAAATCCTGCACTGGATGACCATCTAGTGCATGTGACTGGTAACTGGAAAACGCAGAGAGACTTAGGGTTAGCCGATGAGCAAGAATACTGACAAGAAACTGAGGAAACCTCCAGTCTTTACCCAGCATGAGTTGATCAGTTACAGGTGTGGAAAGGATAAACCGGGCAGGAGACTCCGCCCACAGGCAGATCAAGTACCTGATTCCTGCCTCACCTCTCCACCTGTGGCTAAACAAAGCGGTTAAACAAGCACATGCCCTCAACCTGCCGCACCATAACAGTTACTTACTTTTACATATGACAGTCCTACACATATTGACTGCCAGTCTGCAGGGAGCCAGTATACTGCTGGTCTTCTTTTACTAGCTCTGTAATTGCATTCTCCACCACCTTAAGTAAATCACTGCCACTTTGATGGTGGTATAAATGAAGTTCTGGGTCAGAAGAAAAACAAAGAGGTTAAAGAAATTATGTCAAGCATGTTTGAAAGCTGTTTTACTTATTTTACATTCCCTGTCAGTCTTCAAAATAATAAAGTGGTAAATTAAGTGAACAACCTTAACAACTGTTTAATAAAGTTTTGCTCAGCTCATTTAGGAACAGCTTAGCTTTTGATCCACCAAGAAATACCATCCATAATAAAACAAAAAACAAAAAAAACTTTGTACGCTGACACAAGTCAAGTGCTGAACAGCAGGAGGCTGTCAGACAGCATGGCTGAAGGGGTTATGGTTTCTGCTCACCCAGTCAAAGTGCATATTCATTCTTGCTGCTCTGCTGTGGTTCAGCACTGAACTGTTCAACTGTGTCTCAAGGGTGAGCATCAGACAGGCATAATTCCAGGGCCATGCACTGTTGCTCTCATTACTATGCTGAGCCATATTTACCTGTTTAGTTGAAGGAAGAAAGAGTGAACAAGGAAAAACTGTTAGATCAACTGAAGGAGCATCAGGGACTTTAGATTTTGTATTAGAACACTTAAACAATGGTCTAACCTGGCTGCAAAATAAATATTTTATCATTTTCTGACCAACTCTCCAACCTTTTCAGGTTTGAGAAGTTTGAACAACAGTACTGGGCAGAAAACATAGAAACACTTGAGACATATTGCCAATGAATCACGAAACAAAAACACACCCTAAACCTATGAGTATTCACCTGATTATTTAAATATACATTTAGGAAGTGGAGAGAAACTAATAGATACAGTGAAAACACATGCAGATAAAACCCTAAAAGATTAATGGCTACATTAGTACAAGGGCAGTACTTCTCACTGGTCTTTAGCTGGATCAGTGGGAGGGTAGGAAAGTTAAAGGAGTTCTACTCAGTCTGGAATCTGCAACATATTGCACAGTAATTATTATTTTAGCTTTAGTAATGCCAAAACAGCGAGTGATACCTATCTATCAACACAAGAATGCTTACCAAGACTACTGATTCCCAACCTTTTGCATTCCATAGATAACAAACAATGTTATCTATTCATCACTTACATGTAGTAACAGATTATAGTTTCTCATTGTACCCTCCTTGCAAACCCTTTGAGCTACAATGCAGTCCACAAGCTGACATGCACTGTTCCATAGACCATAGATGAATTTTAGATGCAAAGATGCATGCCTACCCTTTTGTTCTAAGCAAAGTTACTTTACAGAAAAAGAAGTACATAGATCAAAGATTTCTCTCTCTCTCTCTCTCTCTCTCTCTCTCTCTCGCTCTCTCTTCTGGATTTGCTTTGGTGTCAGGTGCCTTACAATGTGCATTTGTCCTTTTCCCTTCTCTATGCCTGTATCTTTAATAGCTTTTTCAAATTTTATAATTTACAATTTCATACTAACAACAGTAACTAGAATGACTGCCAGAGAGTGCACATTATTCACAAGTTTACAACATATTAAAAAAAAAAAAAGCCACTAAATTTAGCGGGTTCTTACTTTGCCAATGCTACACCTCTCACCAAGTTTAATGAAATTTTGTTTGATCAGTGTACTTCTAGTTTTGGTAACTCTTCAGTAAATTCTAAAAAAAAATAAATAAATACTATACTATTGACTTTACAAAAAAAAAGTGTTTGGAATGTTTGAAGCAGACTTGCCACAGATAAGGGTTTTATTAAAGCTTTTACCTCACAGATTATAGTTCTACTATGCATGGGCAAAGTTTCACAACATTGCTGCTTCATTTATGAATTAGTCCAGAGTGCTGATTAAATCATTCCCTAATATTTGTGTAAAAATGTTTTTACCCTGCACAAAAAACAAGTGCATATGCAGAATTACCATCATGAAACATTCATAAAACATGCACACCAGCCTATTTTGTTCTTACATGAGTATGTTAGTGAATCCAAATTATTCTGAACCAACAGGTTTGTGCAGTCTGAATACAATCTGCATACTGCCCCAGATAACCCAGGGCTTCCCCTACACATTCACATGAAAGGGGTGGTGTTACAATTATTGCTAAGTATGCTGGCAATGGAGGGGCTCATTTTTCAAAGGAAGATGACACTATACTATGGGAAAAAATATAAAGAGGTTAAACACACAATGCAGACTGAAAGCAACACAGCTGCTGCAGACAAAGCCTGGAGAAATGCTCACTGTGTAAGTTAACAGATTTCTAAATATCACAGCTCTAGCATAAAGACATTGGAGAATCTGATGTATTATAATTGAGTATTTCATTAAATTAATGTTTAAAAGACCATTTTAGTTTTCACTCTTTCAGCTGCAGCCTTGGTGAAGTTTAACAGTCTGAATAAATAGAAAAACAGAATTCAATAGTAGGCTCCATGAAAATTTGGTATAAAGTCCACAAGTAGAAATAGGTCTCCATGTTTTAGGATCATATGTTAATGCTTACAGAACAATAAAGTTGTTGTAAAATTGTTGGCAGCCAACAGCAAAAAATGGTCAAGGATTAAAGTTGCATGTAAGAATCTAATACTGATGCCCATTGGGGAAACATTAAACGTTAGTAAAAAAAAAAAAAAAAAAAAAAACCTTCAGACCATCCTGCTATTTGTATACAGAGGTCATAGGTTAGGTTTGCAGCACAAGTTACCATATACCCAAAAGTGGTCCACCTTTGTAATACTGGAGAATCAGGGTTAACCCTGAAGTTAACTGGATAAAACAAAATCTTTGACTTTAAGTGATGTCTTGCAACAATAATAGAAGTCATTTTTAATGAAAGACAAAATAAGGAACATTGGAATGTTTTTAAATCAATAGCTTTTCATTTGCTTTTTTTTGTTTTCTTTACATGCAATTACATTTTTTATTTTTATGTATTAATTTAAGCCAGACCTCCATCATTTGTTTGAATGTATGGTCAGAGGAACTTCTAAATTTGTTTATAAAGTACAAACAATTTCAGGAACAAAAACAGTAATGAATCACGAATTTGTGCGTGAAACATTTGTATGCATATTTTATCCACAAATTTGTGTGTGCACACTCTTTGTGAATGAGTCCCAGCGTCTTTGGCTCATCCCAACAAAGCCAACATGTCCTCCAATCCAAACGTAAGTATCCGTCGTTTCTGCAGGCCCTGAAATAGGACCTATTAATAGCTATGCCATCACAAAATTCTTTCATGAACTTGCTTCAATGCAACAGCATGATTGGCCAGTATGTTTCCTGGCTTGGCTGTGTTTTCTGTTTGGAGGCAGCGGCTTGACAACTACCATCTTATTATGCATATGAAGTTCTCCCATAAAGTTCTCTTTAGGATATTGTGAGTGCCATTTCTCTACCTCCCTCCTTCTGTTTTTCTTTCTTGACAAACAGACAAGCAAATTTAGTGCTCACCTACCTGCACAGCTCTTGGCTTGGCAGAGGAATTATTTATTATAATTTTGGGTCATGGTTATGTTCACTCAACTGTACAGTAATGTTACAGTATGATAACGCTGCTATGTGGAATTGAATTGAAATGCATGTCAGTTGGACAAGTAGAGTCAGAAACATCATGCCACCTTTCTGATATTACACAGTTGGTGTTTCTGTTAAACATTTGCTGTAACTTTCTGAAACAGGCAATCTGATTTCACACCTATTTAATGAAATGGTAACAGTGAGGAATTAGGCATTTTACTTTTTCCCTTACTTTTTAAAGCCCACTTTTTTAATTTGTTAGATACAAGTGCACATTTTGACGGACTTTTATTTCCCCAATATTAGATTCCTTTCCCTCACTGCCAACTATATGTATTTGATTTTCAACATGTTATGGTTCTGAGACACAATGACATAACTCTTTGCTTTCTTTATATGTCAGTGACCTAGACTCAAAATGCTACTCAGCAGTGTTTTGCCCAAATCACACAACTCACAGACTGTCACTTTGTAGGGGGGTTGCTGGGAATAATCATGACATCCCGACATCTTCTGGTGCCATGCATCATTGTGGATAGCTCAGAGGACACGGAGCTGATGTCAGCACACCACATCATATACAAAAGCTCCCATCATTCATACCCACAGGTCTCTCCCTATAGCAGAGCATGCTGTACCTGACACACACCAACCATCTGGGAAATTTGTTACTTCCCACGTAGCTTTGCCTTTTGGAAAAGTTGGTCCAAACATGCAGTATATCGCACAAGGTCTGACTTGGTGCACAGCACTCTAGGCCTAGGCATCTGTCTCTTACACCCACAGGTCTCTTCTTGGCCCACAGGTCTCTTCCACAACACCCTCTCTCAGTCAGCACATGCCACCCACCAGCTATCCCAGCTGCCAAACAGTAGGTGGTGGAAAGCAAAATAGGCAGGTGTATTAAGTACAACAACACCTCAAAACACAAAGCACAGTCTCATCTGCCTCCTCCTGTTTCTTAGCACGGACAAAGGAAGCGACCCTGAGTTTCATTTGTAATTAGCTATTATTACAATATTAATTTTCACTGGAATTTTATTTATATAGCACAACAACAATCTTGTCAGGGCACCTTACATTATAAGGAGAAGGCCTTAGAATAATATGGGAAGAGACCTAACATTGCCTTTTGAGAAAGCACTCAAATGTACAATATGTGCATAAAAAATCTGAAATAAATATATTGATATAGCAATATTGCCAATATTGATATAGCTAAGAACCTTCAGGGACGTAAGATATGCTCAACTCCTTATTGTCTAGGAAGAGTTGTCATAAAACCTTTCTGGGTTCTCCTTTGCTTAGGAAGCCTCTGTTAGTTGTAGTTACATTTAATTCCTTAAGTTCAGTTTATTCTGCCTCCCCTGTGTTCTCCATATCTAGTATTGTATCAGTCTCTGTGTTTGGTGTTTCTTTGATCTGTCACTTCCTGTTTTATTTTGCTAGCATTTTGATAGTTTTAGATCTCTTAGGCTCTGTATTTAGTTTTATTTCATTGGTCCCCTTTTCCCTGATTATTCCACCTGTGTTCCCAGCTGTTCCCGACTTCCTCTATTAGAGTGTCTTTAGTAGCTTCAGTTGCCCTTTGTCTTTATTGCGACGTCTGTTTACTTCCCTTATGTTCTTCAGTTTATGTATTCTGTTTCTCCGAGTGCTGTTTTTTTCCACCATTAAAGGTGAGCTTTCTGTTTAACCTGCCTGCCTGCCTATAGAGTCTGCTTTTGGTTCCAAAGTCCTGCAAACTATGACAGGAGTTTGAGGACAAAGAAACAGGCACACAAACAAACGGCAATTTTGTGCATTATCTTAAGATGCACATGCCTCATGCAATTTCTGTCTGAGCTTTAGAAAACAAACACAAAATCCATCCATTCATTTTCTTAACCCCTAATCCAATTCAGAGTCACAGAGAGGCTAGAGCCCATCACAGCTGTCATAGGGCAAAAGGCTGGGTACACCCTGGAGGGATTACCAGTCTTGCACAGCGCTAAAACAGAGAGACAGACAACCATTCACATCGATGGCCAATTCAGAATCATCAGTCAATCTAACATGCATGTCTTTAGACTGTGGGAGTATGCCAGAGTACCCACATAGGCAAAAGAAGAACATGCAACCTCCACACATAAAGGTCCCAGCAGGCTGGTAGATTTAAACCCACAACCTTCTTGATGGGAGAAGGTAATGCTAACCACACTGTCACTACTCTGCACATTAACACGAAAATGACACTATTAACTAAAAAGTTAATACAAAACATGTCAGAAAAATTTCAGACCAGTATTGTCTTAGAGATATGTGAAATATGAGCTGCTTATAAACTGCAGCAGTGTTTTCACACAAGCAAGGTATGGACTTTTAATATAATCCACAGGCAGGGCTTTTGTCAGAGCTGTGATTCTTTCCTTCTGTGGAACAACACATATTATGATGCAGAATCCAATTACAGATGGCAGAGGCTTGTCAGGGGCAATGAGCTCTAGTGACCCCATGACCCTTCAGTCAATGTTTTCTAGCTTTCCTTTGCAGCTGATCAGTGCTGCTGTCAAATTCTTCCACTGAACTCCACTTACTGGTTATGCAAAATTTTAAACAGTGAAAGCAATGAGTTAATTAGTGATGGAATGTTTCATTCATCAGCCAGGTATCAAACTGACATTATGAAACGAGTCTATATTTTTTGTTTTCAAGTGTGTATGAGACTCACACTCTTAGATCAGTTGTTTTTTCAGGTTTTTGTAATTAGTTTTCTTTTTTTAATTGACTGCATTACTTTGTTTTTATTAGATGTCTAAATAAACATCAAGCTCCCTTGCCTTTCTATTCTTTGACTAATTTGAGATGTTACTCATTGTTTCAAAGGATCATAAAATCTCTGTAAGACAATGATGATTCTAATCATTTACCACCATCGGTGAAGGAAGCAAAAGAGTGCTGCATTTTCAAAGTGTACTGCTGGTCTCTATAGGCTGCTGCAAGTTCACAAAATGTTGATTATGTTTATTTTTTTTTCATTATTTTGGGTGGGTTTTTCTTTTTTTGTTTGATTGTTTGTTTGTTTTTTGGCTGTTTTTTTGGAGTAGATTTGCAACATATATGATCACACATCAGTCAGATGGTTGTAAAGTTCCAAGTGTGAATCCAGACATGTGTCATTAGAAGATTGGGGAAAGATTTGAATTGTGGTTAAATGCTACAAGTTGTTTCTCAAGTTATTGAACTTTTTCTTTTTTCAACCAAATCACAGTTCTTCACTAACCAAGTATTATTAATGCCTAGATATGAAATTGTTTCAGTGTTTTTAATCTTGCTTTAATCCTGTTACTGTTATTATAAGTAAATACAGTATTCTAAGAGCCTGTTTGGGCTGAAAACAGACAAAATACAGTGTCAGTGAACACTTTTAATTTACAATTGTTTGTTTAAAAAAAAAAAAAACTATATCCTCATTTAAAAGGGTATAGTGTCCAGTCAATTAAACTTCTTGGATATTGATCTGGTCAGTCAAGTAGCAGAGGGAGTTGTTAATCAGTTTCAGATGCTTTGGTGTTAATGAAATTAACAACAAGTGAAATAGAGTGGCAACAATGAGACAACAGGTGGAGGCCACTGATATTTTTTCCTCCTCATCTTTTTTCACTAGTTTTGCATTTGGCTACGGTCAGTGTCAATACTGGTAGCATGAGGTGATACCTGGACCCTACACAGGCTGCACAGGTAGTCCAACTCCTCCAGGATGGCAGATCAATAGTTGCCATTGCCAGAAGGTTTGCTGTGTATCCCAGCACAGTCTCAGTTATGCTAGGAGAGCTGGACAGAGCCATAGAAAGTCCTTAACCCATCAGCAGGACCAATATCTGCTCCTTTGTGCAAGGAGGAACAGGATGAGCACTGCCAGAGACATTCAGCAGGCCATTGGTGTGAATGTTTCTGACCAAACAATCAGAAGCAGATTTCATGGGGGTGGCCTGAGGGCCCAAATTCCTCTAGCAGCCCTGTGCTCACTGGCTAGCACCATGGTGCCTGAATGGCATTTGCCATAGAACACCAGAATTGGCAGGATCACCAGTGCCCTGTGCTTTTCACAGATGAAAATAGGTTCACCATGAGCACATATGAGATGTGAAAGGGTCTGGAGAGGCCATGGAGAACATTATGCTGCCTGGAACAGGGAGGCATATCCATGAAGGGAAGCACAGACCTCTACAGGCTAAGGAACGAGACCCTGACTGCAGGATGAAATCCTTGGACCCATTGTCAGATCCAATGCTGGTGCAGTGCATATGGCAGCCTCATGTGGATGCCCAGCCTCATGTGGCAAGAGTATGCAGGCAAGTCCTGGAGGATGAAGGAATCAGTACTACTACCTTATCTAAATCCAATAGAATACCTCTGGGACATTATGCTTCGGTCCATCCAATGCTGCCAGGTTGCACCTCAACCTGTCCAGGAGCTCAGTGATGCCCTGGTCCAGATCTGGGAGGACATCCCACAGGACAGCATTCATTGTCTCATCAGGAGCATCTCCTGATGTTGTCAGGCATGCACACAAGCACATGAGGGCCATGCAAACTACTGAGTACAATGCTACAATGAAATTTTGTCAAAATTAACTTTTTCACTTTTTTCACTTTGGTTTTCGAGATGTCTTTGAATTCAGCCCTCTGTAGGTTGATCGTTCTCATTTGCATCAAACAATCTGACATCCTTTTATTCCTAACACATTACCCAGTCCATATCAGTCGAGAAATCCAGCATGCTTTTACCGCCACTGAGATCTGATGTGTTTTCTACGAAGGAGTATTAGGGCCACATTGAGAAAAGAAAAATTAAATTGTGCCTTTTGAGAATAAAGTAAAAATTTTGAGAAATAAGTCAAAATACTTTTTTCAGAAAAAAGTCAAAATGTGAAGATTAAAGTTGTCATTTCAAGTCAAACAACTGCAACTCCAGGTCTGCTATACCCTCTCCAAAATGTCTTGTGTAGATGAGTTAGTGAAACTATACTTTAGAATCGTTTACAGTAACAAGGAAATTCTTTCTCTTTTAGTACATAAACACATTGTAGTCTCCTCCATGAATCGCCACCTTATCGTGGTGGAGGAGTTTGTGTGTCGCAGTGATCCCAGGATCTATGTTGCCCAGAGGCTTGTCCCCCTGGTAGGGTCTCCCATGGAAATGGCAACAAGGGAACTTTTTACCCTGCCCGGGATAGGGTTACCGCGGCCCCACTCTGGAGCCAGACCTGGGGAGGGTGCTCGAGGGAGAGCGTCTGGTGGCCAGTCATTAGCCCGTGGTGCCCGGCTGAGTGCAGCCCGAAGAGACGACATGGGCCCACCCTCCTGTAGGCCCACCACCTGCAGGAGGTGGCGTAGGGGTTGGGTGCAGTGTGCGTCAGGTGGTGGATTCATTGTATAAACTTTTACTTTGGTTTATATAAGTTATCACATCTTCTGCCTTTCACAAGTTCATAAGCCGTTTTTATATATATTACTGTTGTTTCTTTTATCCTGATGGGGTATGCTTGTGATACTGTTGAAAGAGGATTGCAGCTTGGGGAGCTGCATTCCTCTCTTTTAACACATTCATGTCACGAGATTCGCCCTGAGTTCCTGAAGGTTCTGGATGTTGTAGGGCTGTCTTGGTTGACACGCCTCTGCAACATCGCGTGGAGATCTGGGGCGGTGCCACTGGATTGGCAGACCAGGGTGGTAGTCCCCATCTTCAGAAGGAAGACCGGAGGGTGTGATCACACTCCTCAGCCTCCCCGGTAAGGTCTATGCCAGGGTGCTGGAAAGGAGGGTCCATCCATTGGTCAAATCTCAGATTCAAGAGAAACAATGCTGTTTTCGTCCTGGTCGTGGAACACTGGACCAGCTCTTTATCCTCTCAAGGGTGTGGACTTGGAGAAGGCATTCGACCACGTCCCTTAGGCTATCCTGTGGGAGGTACTGCAGGAGTATTGGGTGTCTGGCCAGTTGTTGCAGGTCATGCAGTCCCTGTACAACGAGAGTTTGGTCCGTGTAGCCGGCAATAAGTCTGACTCATTTCCTGTGGGTGCTGGACTCTGCCAGGGCTGCCCTTTGTCAACGATTCTGTTCATAATTTCTGTTGACAGAATTTTTAGGTGTAGCCATGTGGCGGAAGGCTTCTGCCTTGGTGGTCTCAGAATCTTGTCTCTGCTCTTTGCGAATAATATGGTCCTGCTGGCCATCAGGTGGTGGCCTCCAGCTCGCAGTGGAACAATTCGCAGCAGAGTGTGAAGGGGCTGGTATGAGAATCAGCACCTCTAAGTCTGAGGCCATGGTCCTCAAACGGGAAAAGGGTGGAGTGCCCTCTCCTGCTCAGGAATGAGTTCCTGCCCCAGGTGGAGGACTTTAAGTATCTCGGGGTCTTGTTCCCGAGTGATGGGAGAGGGGAATGGGAGGTCAACAGACGGATTGGGGCCGCGTCTGCAGTGATGTGGATGCTGCACCGGTCTATCATGGTGAAGAGGGAGCTGAGCGTAAAAGCGGAGTTGTCGATTTACTCGTCGATCTACCCTCACCTTTGTCACAAGCTTTGGGTAGTGACTGAAAGAATAAGATCGCGAATACAAGTGGCAGAAATGAGCTTCCTCTGAAAGATGGCTTGCCTCTCCCTAGAGATAGGGTGAGGAGTGCGGCCATTCGGGAGGGGCTCAGAGTAGAGCCGCTGCTCCTCCACATTGAAAGGAGCCAGATGAGGTGGCTTGGGCATCTGATTAGGATGCCTCCTGGACGCCTCTTGGGTGAGGTGTTCTGGGCATGCCCTACTGGGAGGAGGCCCCGGGGTAGACCTAGGACACGCTGGAGAGATTATATCTCTCAGCTGGCCTGGGAAATCCTTGTGGTCCCTCCGGATGAGCTGGTGGAGGTAGCTGGGCTTCTCTGCTTGGGCGGCTGCCCCCGCGACCTGGCCCAGATAAGTGGAAGAAAATGGATGGATGGACGGATGGATGGATGGATGGATGGATGGATGGATGTGTAACGCCCATTAGTTACACTAATAAAGAAGCCTCCAAATTGTTCCTGTTTCTGAGGTGCAAATAGTGGAAAACCACATGCAATGTTTTATTTCTGCCAGCAGGGTGCGCATACACCCCATACACCTGTTGGCAATGACGATGTGTTTTCCCGTGTTTTTCTCCTTCCGGTTTTACACGCTCGCAATCAGGCTGATTAGAGCACACACACGGGCGGAGAGGAGAGGAGTCGTTTGCTCTACCACATGTTAGTTTGAGGATAAACGGTGGAGCTATATTATTTTCTATGCTGTTTCGAGTGTGTGGGAAAGTTTCATCCCGGGAGTGAGCCGCTTTGACGGGCCTCGGTTCGTCAGACTGGTATATTGGCGAGTGGAAAAACTCCGGTGAGTGGACGTCTGATAGCCTTAGCTAATATGCTAGCTGTCGCCACATTGACTATATTGTGACTTATTCTTTGAATGTGTATATATTTCGGTTTGTATGTGTGAAAAGAGTTCTGTGAAGGGAAGAAAAACTAAAACCAATCGGAGCCAGATTTATTTTATTATGTTAAGTTGAGTGATTGTTTAATTTTTGTCCTGTTGTATTTGCTTGTGTCTAACTATTGCTGTTATTAGAACATGCAACACAGCTATGCGAGCTATGCTCTGTGCAGCTACACACGCAGTGTGTGTAGTTTAATTACATGAGGTAAAATTCAAATGCTGCATAATGTGGGTTTGATGGTTATTTTATTACACTATGTGCACTATGTGAGTAAAATGATGCAAGTCCGTACGCATTGTAGTGTATTGCTGTAAAAGCAAGCAAACGTTTTAATGTGCAGCTATATTGTCGCTGAGTAGTTCATATTCATTGACTTACGATTAAAGGAACATACTGTACAGTTAGTGATTTACAGATTTAAGATGCAGAAGATAGGAAACCAATATATTCATTCTTTTATGAGAGGATATGTCAATCACTGCTTTATGCAGGTTGGTTTTTTTTTGACCACCCCTCACTTTGGGTGGATTCGGAAGATGGCGAGCCAGACGGATGATCGAGTGGAGAGGCAGGACGTGGAGTTGCACGCGTGGAGGGTGTGACACCGGCGACCTGTGGCGCTGTTCGTCTGAGGAAAGGGACGCTCATCGTAAATATTCCAGATAAGACCAAACCTAAGAAACCCAATAAGGAAATCAAACTACCCGGGTAGGGAAGCTCTGAACATTTCACAGACAGAGAGAGCTGTGACCATTTTAGAGACAGAGAGAGCTCTGAACACTTTAGATAGAGACAGTTGACTTTGACTATTTATTTTTTCCTATTTGTTTATTTATTTCTTTTTTGGGCCCACTTTTCTTTCTTTAAAAAGGGTTACAAATTTATACTGTTGTTTATAAAGTGAGAAAGTCAGTTATTACTGAATCCTTGGTTTTTTTGTGTGGCAGTGTTAATAAATTTCATTTATTTTACTTTTTCCAAAACCTTTGTCTACATTTCATTTGTCCTCCGTGAGAGCTCCTATATTTTCTGATCTGGTCCAAAATTTGAGGAAAGCACTTTTCTATATACCTGTCTCCTAAGGGGTTAAGGGTGACAGTGTTATATCATTGTGTGCTACAGATGGATGGATGGACACGATGTAGTGATAAGTATGAGGATGGTGCAGAAAGCTGCATCTGCTCAGAAGAAAAAACAACACAAACTGGCAATGGTCAGATGCAAGGATATCGATGATTGCACCTTCGTGCAGTACAGAGGAGACATGTTGAATCACAAGACACAATAAGACAGCTGATCAAGTTGTTTCATCTACCCAAGGCATTTTGTAGAGGGTACAGTTGTTTGACTTGAAATGACTTTAATCTCAAAATAGTATTTCAACTTTTTTCTCAAAATTTTGACTTTATTCTCAAAATGCGCAATTTAAAAAATTTTTTCTTAATGTGGCTCTAATACTCCTTCGTAGTTTTCAAAATGCCCCTTTATTTATTTATTTATTTGAGCAGTGTATATACAGTCCTTTTTTTTTCAGCCTTACTGGTACATCATTTACAAAATGCCTTAAAAATAATTGTGGATAAATTCAAGGTGATAAAGTTGGATTTAGAGTTAGGGTTATATTATTGTACATGAGAATAGGGCCGCAACGATTAGTCGACATTGTCGACAATAATCGACAATAAAAATAGTCGATGACGAATTTAATTGTCGATTATAGTCGTTTTTTATTACTGGTGATTTTTTTTTTAACGGAGTGAGACGTCTTCCTGTCCGTCTATCTCTGGCGTGCTTCACACATGCGCAATAGCATTCAGCGGCGTGTTTAGTTATGGCGGCTAATGGTGAACGAACACGGCGTGCTAGACGATCCAAGGTTT
>JAVDPK010003104.1:297573-319713 GCA_034780415.1 Cichlasoma orientale | reverse complement strand
ACAGTTCCCGGTTATATATATATATATATATATATATATATATATATATATATATATATATATATATATAAATCTCATATCATTAGCTATATAATTTAGAATGGGATGTTTTGATTATAGATGAGTGTAAACATAAATGGACCACACTGAATGTCTGTTGCTGGCCAATACACTGAATTCAGTATTTGATAAACTCTGAGATAATATGAACTGTGTTCAAGCTCACCTGGTTCTGTTCTGAAAATTGACTTGAGAACTTTTTCCAGAGTCCATCCCTGAGGTTACAGAAGCCATGCTGGGTAATTTGTGACTATTATAAAAAATGCAGTCGATAATGATTCTCTTTCATAACAACTATTTCGAAATAATAATATCTTGCTGTGTTTGGTGGCAAGAGACCAGCAAGTTAATAGTCTCTGAAACAGCAGTAAGCCGGTTTCTGCTCTATTCTAATTCTAAAGTGAAATGTGTGTAGTTTGGAGGCACTAGTGGGAGCAGGTTTGTTATTCCTTCTGCTGGCTGGAGTTTTTGAAGATGTGATCTCTTCTCTCCAGATAGTAAAGAAGCTTAAGCAACTGAGTTCCGTTCACGATCAGCTAGAGTCCCTGTGGTTTTTAACATCCCAAAACGTTAACCTCAATAAAAAATAGATTACACATGGTTGGGTGACTGCTTAGTTCAGTATTTGCATACAGCATTTGCACACAGAAATCAAGACAGTGGACTATGTTGCTATTTTATGTTGCCATAATCTGTGAATCAATATTCTGAAACTCCACCTAGACATAAGAAGCTGTTTTCACGGGAAAATGTTACCCTCAATCAAAAGTAGATTAGGTAGAGGTCACTGACTACCTTGTTAGCTGCCAATGGTCCATGTTGAAGATAATGAACCGCTGCAATCATGACAGACACAAATAGCATGATATATGAGACTAACAGACTGTGCAGGCTTAATTGATAGTCAGGTGATAAATAAGGCAGAACACAAGAAAACTCCTATCAATTAATAGTGTTTGGAAGAAAACTCGCACACGGCGGTGCTTGTAAAACAGAGGGACGCATTTAACTGTGAACAAGGAATAATGAATGACTGATCAGAACTTTAATTAATTAAAACACTGGTCTGTCCTGAAGTGTTTTAACATGTGCCTAGCATCAGTTGGTTAAACTCTGTTTCTCTCCAGAGTACCTCCACAAGGCATATTCAGCACTCTTGTTCTTTGTAATACAATTCAATTTATAGATAATTGATTCTGGGATATATTCCATCTGAGTCAGCCTTCTGTGAAGTATGCTAGTGGTCACACAACTACTGAAAAGCTTCTAGACATGAGTTTTGAGCCAAGAAACACTATCTCAGCCTGAATCTAATGATTTTCTTTATTTTGTCTGAAAAAGCAACGTGATTTAATAAACTTTACAATATGTAAGCGGAACAGCAGTTTCTTTAAACTCCACCAAATGCCATGCTGGCAAAGATCAAGCCAAACAGCAATTACGACCTGTGGTTAGCAAATACCCATTTAAATTTTGATTTAAAATCTGAAATAGTAACCCACTATACTGTGGAATAGACATTGACTGTTAGCATTATAATCTATCAGAACTCTTGGAAGAAAACCTCAGCTCTCCTCTGCACCACATAAAAAGTCAAAACCTTGTCAAGACACAGCAAAAGAACCTCAGGGGGATACAGGACTTTTTGGCATGCCGTACCTAATAAATGTCAAGATGCTCACATGGGTTTGTAGACATGTGAATCAAATCTTAGAGCTATCAGAATCAGTGCTTTTGTTTAAAACAAAAACAGAAAAAGAAAAAAGAAAACCAATGAAAAAGCTCTTTCAGTCTATTACCAAGTCGAATGTTCTTTTTCACCCCCAAACCTTGCAGTGTTTTTTGCTTGTTTGTTTGTTTGTCTTGTTTTGTTTTCTTTTTCAGGCTTGCCCACTCACTTTCAGGCATGATTTGTGAAACCTCAAGCACTTTGATTATGGATATAATATTTGTTCAAGGTCATCTTTTCATGGAAAATTTGAACGAGCCTGTGGCAAGTATGCGCTGTCCACCATGCATACCGCCGCAATTAAACACTCAATAGCATCATCTCATCTGTCTACTGAAGCAAAAGGGCAGGAAATAATCGGAACGTGTCAATTGGCCTATCGTTCAGATGGGAATCGTTCGCAGTTATCACCTCATTAGAGGTTTTAAATTTTAGCCTTCGTCCTAAAAGAAAGCTGTTACCTCCTCTCAACTATTAAAGAGAACTCTTGATGAACTGATTTGTTGTTACGGTTAAACTTGACTCATGCCATCCATCATGTTGTAAAATGTAGAACAGCTCCCAGAGAGTTTGGCTCTTTGCCAGCTGCTCCCAAAGCAAGAGATACTGGGTTCCAGCTGCTTATATGCCCTGGTTTTGGGGGAAGATCATATCTGGAAAACAGTTTAGGTGTACTACCCACTCAGTACAATCTTTGATTTTCTTAGGTCTAAAGATATTTATTTATAATGATGTTTACAAATCTAATGAGCCATCCCTATATGTAATGTACAGTGCTTCAATGAATACCCTTCATTTTACACAAGGTTAATTGGTACATTATGGAACAACTGCCCAGAGCACTGCCAGTAATGACAGGTGAACAAAAAGTGGAGAAATATTCTTTGCCACAGAAAACAACTGGGTTTATCCATAATGTGGTCTAAGCTTTCAGAAACAATTGCACTGCTAGTGGTAGCCTGACAATCAAAGTGTATTTCTGCTTCTTTTCACTCCTATTATTTAGTCTGACACTGTGTTTAGGTTTCAGTTTTTTTCTCTTCGGGCAAAGAACACAGGAGCAACATTGTATAGTGGAGAACAAGAAACTACACTCACTCAAGCAGATCCATGAACCATGCAGGTAATAAATACCATGATTTACCACCCACGATTTGCTGACAAATTCCAATAAATCAAACTTTAACACAAAAAACTTTCAAACCATATATCTAATGAGATTATGAGTTTTATTACAAGGGACATTAAAGGAGAAGCTCCTTACTTAATTTTGTCCTCAACAATCACCAGCAAGTCTGGACTCCATTTTCATAGAGGTTGCATTTCCATCCATTCTCTTAATCCTTTATTCAGTTCAGTGTTGTGAGGGTGGCAAAGTTGCCAGTCCTTCACAAGGTGGGAGGCCCCATTAGGCCACCAGATTCAAACCCAGGACCTTACTATTGTGAGACACAGTGCTTATCAGTGCACCACTATGCCACCCAAGATGCCATGTTTATGGCCACATGCCACTGCTAATTAGCATGTGGCCAGTCAGCCAGCATAACAATTCAGTCTGCAAAAAGTGTCATCCATGAGTCCAGCACTGGATCTGCTCCGTGATTCTTAAAGATCTGCTCAAATGAAAGGTGTGGACAGTATGTATATGTATTTGTTGTTGACAGTTCTGTTTTGCTGACACTGTTAACTTTGTGCACTGGTAAATAAGACAAATAAGGATTTTAAGATAGTGATGTAATGCAGTAACTTTTATCTGTAACATCTAACCAAAGAAGTAAACAAGGATGTTTACAAACTTAAGTGTCTCAAATGAGCATTACTCTCGCCTCAACACACATGTATGCAAACAAACAGACACACACAAGGACACACTGCAGTGCTTGAACTAATTCCAAAGAGTGTTTCCTGCTTCTCCCATCTCCTTCCTTACCCTGATCACTTCCTGTTCTAAGCTGCACCACAGTGGCTTTGGCATACTCTCCAGAAAAGTGTCACATATTCCTTCTACACAGACCGTTTTAAGTGTAGTAACAACCCACTCAAATTCACAACTATGTCTTGCTGGGTGAAAAGCTATACTGTCATATGCCAACACAGGGTTGCTCAGCTTCACTTCAGAGGTGAAGATTCATTTCAATTATGAGTAAGCTTCTTGTGATGCAATCAGCAAAGGTAAACAGTTATAAGAACCTTCTCACCTAAATTCTACAATAGCTGAGTGATGTTGTCAGAGTATATGAATCTTGCTTTAATTATAGCCGGAAGGCCTTTGAGATCTTTATGTAAATCACCAATACCTGAAAAAAAACAGCTTTTGGGTTAACTTTCACAGGGACTTGGGAAGTTATCTAATATTTATACCCCCTCTAATTGCATGCCATAATTACAACCTTGGCCTTAAGAAAGGCTTCTGAATAAATTGAATTAATTTGGCAGCCATAAGTTGTGCCTGCATGCTGATTCACTGTGCCCCATCTCTAGAGAGAAATAAGATTAATAACACCAATAATACATTTAAATAGGATAGAAATGTGTCATGAAAAAAAGAAACCTTAGGCTGGATAGAACAGAGAAAATGTTTAAATCTGAGTGTAAGTTTGGAAAAGGCGCAGCTCACCAGAAACATCTTATCTATGTCATCTCTGCAGGTCCGAATGTTTCCTTATCATCTCTGCATGCCAGTCACTCCTTCTTTTTCTCTTTCTCTTGACTGCTCACACATACTCTAAATACGAGGCTGCTGATCCTGCTGTCCCACTGTGGTCTTCCAACATGCAGTGGGGTCACGGATGATTAAAGCAGTGGCAGGTGGACTCCACTTTGAAACTATCAATAGACCCCTGGGAGCTGAATCAAACAGCAAACCCTCCATCTCTGTCAGCCTAAGCTCTTGGTGTCACCAAGGGAAAGGGCGTGCAGAGGGTGAGAGGGCAGACTCCACCTCTGTATCCTCGTCATACACTGTAGCACTCTACTGAAAAACTGTGGAGCTGCGATGGAGGAATCCTAACTCTCTGATGTGGTTTCAAGGAGGCTTTGTGCATTCACTGAGCTGACCCTGCAGCCTTTGACCAGAAGGGGCTGGGTTTGGGGTTTGGGAGAGTAGCAGACTTCCGCTGCTTTTTTTTTTTTATTATCCAGACCAATCTGGATAGCAATAGCTTCTATCTACCTAGATTAAAGATTCTAATTCTATTCTAGAATTATATAGCATCTATTGGCATTGTGCAAGCAGATATTACAACTATGTCAACCTCACATAGTGTATGACATTCAGACAAGACAGGACAGAGATAATATAAATTATAGATTATATAATCAATCTATCTATCTATCTATCTATCTATCTATCTATCTATCTATCTATCTATCTATCTATCTATCTATCAAATCAAAATGAAGCAGTGCAGTCATGTGACTGTCAGGGCGATATAGTAGTATTTCCAGGAGGAATGATTTAATGGAAATGTCAAGAGCAGCAGTAGCTGGAAGCAAAGGCTGAACCCTCTGATACAGCGTGAGACACTTTGCTCACTGGGGTTGAGAGACTTGTTGTCATGCAGCTCCAGTCCTAACCAAAATCTGCCTTTATCAGAACAGAAATGGCATTGTCACTTTTTTAATGGGATTACAGGTCTTTCATTGCATATTAATTTGCAAGAAATCAATATGGGCTGTGGTGCTATTTGGGGGCATTTAAAACACTTAACTGCTTAGCTTACATTCTGCAAAAGCACGGAAAAGTGAGAAAATGAAAAGTGGGAATAATACTTTTATATTCTGATTTCTGAAAGAGAGGATGGATGAAAGGGAACAAAGAAGGAATGAAGGTCAAGTAGATGCCTTGAAAATACAAAAAAAAAAAAACCCTGTAAATTAGATGGACGAATGGATGATGAGCATAAGAAGGGAAGAAAGGAAGGTCATCTGCCTGGATGGATATGAGAAGGAAAGGACAAAACAGCCAATACTGGAAAGCTCTCGGGCTTTCAGAAAATGCAATAATTATTACCTATTATAGCAAACAACTTCAACGCAGAGCTTTGAAACGTCACTTCGTTGAAAAATATTTTACTTTAATTGAAAATCCACTCATACAGCTGGAGAATTTGCCTGTAGGGCTCAAGAGCTGCCCAGAGTAGTCAAAACTCATGCAAGTAGTAAGAACAGTAAAAAAAAAAAATTTTAATGTGTGAAATGATTCAAAAAAGATATCTGAATGCATTTCTTACTAAATTTATAAGAGAGAAAAGAGACCCCTTTTTTCCGTGTCTCTGAATGGGCATAATTTTTGCAGTTGATAGAAATATGAACTAAGAATAAAAGCAAGAGTTGGTGATTTTGATTGATTTAGAAGTTTTTAAACGGTTGCTGCGCCGACAGGGGATGCGGACTACTCAATTACTGTGGTGACCTTCAGCTGGGCGCGGTTGTTCTTATCTTGCAATCGCCACCAGTTGGCATTACAACACAATTAAAATGCGTATTCAAAGCGACCTGTCACCGTGGTTGTTTTCCGTGCTGCTTGGCACCCTGTGGTGGAGCGGGTGACATCTGTGACTCCGCGCCAAGGGAGCCCGGTAGACGCACCTAACTGTAGTTATTCTTTCAGCTCTGCCTACAAAATTCAACGAATAATTACAGCACGAACTCCGGCCAGAGGAGTTTTTTTTTTTCACTTGTCTTTTTGTGCAAGCGCAGTTAATGACCCACATTGTAATACACAAGGTAAGATCTTTGTTTGTTTGTTTTCTGACCGCATCAAAACCTGAGGCGGTGTTGTTGTGGTAGCAATCAGTGTGTAAGACCACAGGGCGGTTATTAGCGCATAGGTGAATAACCTATCTTATATTTTTAGAGAGGGGGGGTTCTTCATTGATTTCTTCCGAGCTTGTGTTCACAAAACTCTGTAGGCTGCATTCTAATTGTGTTGGACTTTAAATTTCTGCCCCGAGGACTCGCGTCTGTCAAGTTTTGTTTTTTTTTTTTCATATGCAGCCCTTCCATTTTACGGTTCGTGCAATGTGATAATGAAAACGCATTGAGTTTTGCTGATAGTGAGATTTGCACGGTAATAGATTAGATTTCGAACTGTTACATAGTAATTCTAGATGGACGTCATTATTTTGTGTGTGTGTGTGTGTGTGTGTGTGTGTGTGTGTGTGTGTGTGCGCGCGCGCGCGCGCGCGGTGCAGCTGTGCTTTCGAAATATCATTAGCGCATTTACAGTTACAACTGGCTGCAAATGAGTTGGAAGCTTCTGTAGAAACCGATGCAGTCCAATGCTAGAGATTACGGAGCAACTTTAAAAATATTATTCAACTTCAAGACTATTGCAAGTTTGTCTGCTTTGGAATCATTTACTGTAGATTAAAAGATAAGAAAATGCTCGAGATTTCTGGCATTTTTCAAAAGCATATGATTTACTGCGTCTGTTCCGATTAATTCATGAAAGAATGCCATACATTTTGTGCCTAAACGAGAATTGTCAGTAACATCTTCGTAAAACAACGGCTAAAGTTGAGATTTACCAGCCAGTCAGTATTATCTTTAGGACCCGGCGGATCGCTCATATGTAACTGGACATAGCTCCATTTGAGGAAGATTGCTTATCTCTTTCCTCCTCCGACCACAACTCGGCTGGACTGAGAAATCAGTCTAACCTATCCAAACGACCCGAGAGTTGCTCTTCATCGGGATGTGTTTTAATCCACGTTGATGGACTTCATGGAATTTGGGGATAACTGTGAATTACCTTAAAAGCTTCTGAAGTAATCTTGTGCGCCATTCGGATGAATGCTGCCCCAACCAGCGCTGGGTAAACTCAAGAAGCCGCTTGTGTGGACACCCGTTAATGCATGTTGACGTTTGTAATAGGGCGAGAAAAGCTCTGGTGACCGGTCTCGGTATTCATTATTCGGATGCAAAAGTTTAAAGAAAGTTGGGACCAAGAGAGAACACCGTAGTCTTCAGGTTAGTTCCCGCTTTCTGCGCACACATCAGTTTTATTGATCCATCTGGTGCAAAAAAAATAGAATGAAATTAGAAACAAAAGAACCAGTCAAAGGCGAATAAACGTCTTTCTGCTACTACTCGTGGCTCAAAAATAACTTGTTGAATGAGCAGCTTGTCCCAGGAGCGTATTTAAACGTAAGTATTATGTTCTGAGCATTCAGATGAGTTTGTGCATTTCCATTATTTGCATATGGTTTATGTGAGGAGGATCGTCGTGACTAAATGGGCCAGAATAGGGTAATTACAGTAGGCTGCTGTTTCGTGGACAGAGCGCTAACGGTTATTAGGTTAGAGTGTAGTTAAATTGTCAAGGAATGAGAGCTTTATATGAGATATAATTAAAAATATATTGTGTATGTCCAAGGTGTTTAACTTGCTTCCCTCTTCCAAAGAGTTTAAATGTATTTAATAGGTTTTCTTTGTTTTGCACGAAATCGAAATGTGTAATCCACACTTTATCTAAAGCTGTTTTTTTTTAGTCTGCCACATAATTCTGCAATAAAGGAAACAATGTCAGTTTAACCTGTTGCGCAGCAAGTCAGTAAAGTCAAATCTAGATGTGCCTTGCCTGTGCGCAAAATCTGAACATAATAAACACAGCTTCTTTTAAATATGTAGATTAACACAAGTTCTATCAAATATTTGCATCTTCCATTTTGAAATGTAAGTGTATCCGATCAGACCAGAACATTCTTTAATTTAAAAGACTTCTGGTCTAGTGTCTATCCTTGAATGTTACTGGAAAAAGATTTGCGTTCATGTGGTGCATTTTTGCATATTAGTCGTCCAGAAGAAGAACTTTGAATAATACATGGCAGCAGATTTCACATGTGACAGCCTGTGTGGTGCAGGCTGCCTGGCTGTGTCTGGGGCCATCAAACTGTCACTAGTCAACCACATCCTTGAGTGAGTCTTTAAATAACAAGTGGCCTAATGTGGCTCCAGTTGGGGAGGTTAAAGGTGCAGCCCTGGGGCAATAATTGTATGTCTTGTGTTGTGCAGCAGTGTTGATATTGGGAGAAGCTAAGAGACACACTCACAGAGAGAGAGAGAGAGAGAGAGAGAGAGAGAGAGAGAGAGAGAGAGAGAGGTGGCTGAAGAAAGACAGCAATTGAATGAGGGATCAAAATGGAAAGGACTGACAATTAGAAGACAAATGTGTTACAGTACAGACATGCTTGCCAGTCGATCCCACTGTGACTCATATTGAGGGGTTTGTTCTTGGCTGTAAGAAATTTGGACGCATTAACCCATTTATTGTTGCACTCATCAGCCAGAAGCAAAGCATCAGTCTGCTCAAACTGGCTATGGATCATAAGTTATTGGTTGGAATTCAGTAATATCAATAAACAGGAGGCATTGTATGTGTATGCATCTAAAAGCCCGATTGGTGCCCAGTACAAAAAAGGCAAGATGGCAAAATAGCAATTGTTGGTGGATAAACCACAAAAGGAAACTCAAACTGTCATGTCAGGGTCTTTTTTTTAATTATTTAAACTCAATAAGCGCCATTTAACAATCATTGATGTCAGTTGGTGTAGAGCATTGGAGGAGTCCTGCATTTCAGTACCATGGACAGCTCTCATTCACCTTGGTTATAAAATAAGCGCCAAAAAGGGCTCAAAAAGCCACATTCAGAGACAGAGAGAAAAAGCACACTTAAGCAGGATTACTATAAAATGAATGGAATATATCCTTTATGGTTTTTAAAAGACTGGCTGGGAGTTTGTAACCAATATAAGCCATGGGGCACGACTGCCTGCTGACTTTTAAAACACTCTGCTATGCTTGAGCTGCCCAGGGGATGGAATGCAAGTGGACACAAGGGGGTGTTTCAGAGGCTTCAAAAACAAGTGAAGGAAAAGAGATGAAGAGTGAGAGAGTGAGCGAGCAAGCGAACGAGCGAGGGGGGAGGGGTGGGTGGCAAGGTGGGGGGAACTGAGGTGGTCATCTAAAGTTCTAAGCTCTCTCTCCCGGCATATGGAGAGCTACTCAAATATTAATAACTTCTAATATAGAATCTGACTTCATATTTGTCTCAGTGAAATTATGACATTCCCAGGTTTCTCCTTGCATTTTGAGTAGCACTGAGTATAAGGTAGACATGCGATCACAGGGAAAACAAGTGTAGATAATTACTATTTTGTTTTTCTGCATTTTATTTTTTTTCAGTGTAAGTATTCTGATGTATATATGGAGTATACAAGCATGATGAGGTATACAGCATTAAAAACAACGTGCCAAATATTGCATACTGTAGGTCTCCCTTGTGCAGCCAGAACAGCTCTGGTACATTGGGGCATTGACATTTTGTTGGTGTCCTATGGTGTCAGGCTGGAGTACATTGTCAGCTGGCATTTTGCATCCTGTAGGTTTTGGAGTTTGGACCTCTATGTAGCTGACTTGTTTTGGTACCTCCTATGGATGCCTAATCAGATTGGGATCTGTGGAGTCTGGAGGCCAACACACAGAACATGTTTTCTTGAGAAATTTTCTGATCATGCTTCGTGTATTAGAGGGGTGCATTGTCCAACTGGTGGAAGCCACTGCAGTCAGGGTGCACCTTCACCATGGGGTGTGTGCTTTATTTGCAACAACTTTTAGATGGGTGGCAAAGCCACATTCTCTGCAGGAGAACATTACATCATAATGAGATGATCAGTGTTAAATATGTTACCTGTCAGTGGTTTTAATGTTGTAACTGATGTTGCTGTAGAGCCCAATATGCACTGACAAGCACTACAGCACAGAGGCATATTATGAATGCAGTATGAATTGCTGTGACTATCATACATGTCACCTCTCTCAGTCATGTTTAATTGAAAAGCAGTTGGACTTGCTTCATAAATTATGTCAGGACATTTACTAGGTACAGAAATCTTTCTCTTTTATGAGAGTAAAGAGAAAAAAAAACAGATTTTGAGCTTACTTTTCCTTTTCTGACCTTAGCGGCACTCATGATACCTGTCTGTGCATCCTGATACCTGCCTTTCATCTGGATATAATTTCACTGCTCTAGATGTCTGTGAATTAAACCCAGTATCCCATGGTTAGGCCTATTTGCTGTCTCTTATTAGCTTTGAATGTTCCTAGAGATAAGTGACCTACACCACCCTGCCGCTGGTACCTAATTTGACTTTCTACATTATGAAAGCCAACCTCAGCATTATGAAAGGGGGTGTGGGACTTTGCGGTATCAAGAGGTGTGTGTGTCAGTTTGTATCACAAACAAGAATGGTCTATCCCATGTTGATCAGACACTGACCTTTATGTTTTTGAAATCTGGTACACGCATCCCATGAAAGCAGTGACTTATTCATCAATTTCATTTCTAGGCATGTTTTCAAGACACTTTGCTAACTGACACAAGCACATTTAAAGAGAACGGATTCTACCTTTTTGCCTTTATTTTCTCTACTTTCTTTTTTTCTAAAACATCCATCCATCCATATCTCAAGTCATGACTTACTTTGAAGGATCTGTCAGGTCTGAAAAGCATCTCAGTAATTTCTCTGGTTCAGATGAATATCTTTCATTACGCTTGGAATGTATTCAAGCCTGTAGTCATTTTGTAAAAGGGACATTAGGTTGGAAAAAGGAATGCAGTAATTCTAAGGAAGCTTTAAATGTGATTTTAACTCCTTCAAATTGGCACCATTTTCAGTTCAAGACACAATGGCCAAATTAAAATATTGAATTCTAATAACTCCATATGCTAGCAGGCAGCACAGTATGTGTGCATGAATAGAGACATGGCTCATTAAAATGAGTTTCTGTTGATAAATATTGTTGAATTGCTTCATTAATTAATTTGATTTAATAACCTCTTGGTAAATATGGTAATACTTTGACAAAAACACCAAATTATTTCGCTCCTCTGCACATAGAACTCTCTCCACACGCTTCAAACCCCAGGTTACCTAAAAAAAAAAGAAAGAAGAAAAAAAAAAGAGAGAAATTTCAGCTGTAACTGTCAGTCACAGGGGGGTGGCTGTAGCCTGAAGGGTAGAGAGGAAAGCTGCTGACCGTAAAGTTACGGGTTCAACCGCATGTACTGTATCAGCTGGAGGAATCAGGGCAGAGAAATTCAATGAGTAATGGTGCTGCCTCAACAAGTACTGCTGAACTGCCCTTGCACAATGCATTTAACCTGCACTTAAGAGGATAACCATGCATGTTTCTTAAAATTGTGACCTGTGTGGGCAAAGGTTAGATTGAAATGTATTTTTCTGGACAGCTATCAACAGCAACAAATATTTCTTTTCACTAAGGCAAAATCCACCAGCCATCTGAACGAATTGGCAGTCAACAGTAACTTAACTACTATTTAAAGTGATACTCTGTTGGAGGTGCTAGTGTATACCTGCTCCATTTAGTCCCTGCTACCGCACACACTTTTTACCTGAGTCACTGAGATCGTGTCGGTCTCCACTGACTGCTGCCAGGCACCATTACCTGATGAGTCGGGCCATCTGACTGATGGCTTGCAATTGCTCTGAGAAATGTACAATCCCTCAAATAGACTATTTCTGTCTTCCAATTTTACTTTAATATTTCCCAAATGCCTCTTAAGGTGCTGAGACAAATGCAACTCCACATTCAGCTATAAAGGTGCAAGAATCAGAAAAAGCAATAACTTAAATGTAGTGACTTGACACATGGAAATAAGTCTTTTTGTACAATGTATGAAAATCACACGGAGATTAGACTCTGTAGAACAAGCTCAATTTGAATTGTACACAATGATTTTGAAAAGGTTATTATTGAGGGATATATATGAAAACAGTAAAGCCATGCATAAAATGCATTATGTGTGTGTACTTTTTTTACACGTGTGTGTGTGCATGTGTTGTAGTGGGTTGTGAGATGTAATACCTAAATGCCTTCAAGCCATGTTAAAACTCCGTTAATATTTTAATGCTGAATTCAAATGTTTTGTGAGTTTATGTGATCTATTTAATTTGCTAAACTATCCTTTTCTTCTGTCCTTTAGGATGCTGCTTGTGACAAAAAGTATGCTTGGGGATCAAGCTCAGACATCTGCTGACTTATGAGGAGTGTCACTCCTCTCTGCATATCACATCTGACCGTTAGTTCACCCTTTTATCAACTACCAGCACTAGTGAAGACACTCACTTGTTGACACACCTCATCAGCCTGGCAGAAGTGGTGGCAATCAAAGACAAAATAACTGAATGGGGGCTAATAGTAGCCTGAAGCTGCTCACACAAAAGTAGCAAGATGCTGCCACAGTTCCCAACTGCTCTATCGCCCTGTTCAAAGCTGCAGTTAAGTTAGAGTGGTATTGTCATTTCTGTGACTAAGCAGAAGATATAAAGACAAAAAAGAAAAGAAGAATTCCACAGAAACCATACTCAATGAGATCAGCGATGCTTTTGCCCATGTTGTTCACTCTGCAAGCTGTGTGCACCAGTGTGGCACATGCTATGCAACATTACCCAGCAGTCTGGGGACACTATGACGTGTGCAAGTCCCAGATCTACACAGAGGAAGGCTTGGCATGGGACTACATGGCCTGTCAGCCAGAAGCCACTGACATGACAAAGTACCTGCGAGTGACCCTCGACCCCCCAAATATCACGTGTGGAGATCCGCCAGAAACATACTGCGCTTTGGTGAGTTGTAACCTCGGTTGTCCCCTGATGGAGACAAATGAGGCTGTAGGCAGGATCGCACAGCATACTGGGTCAGGGATAGAGAGCAGAGCATACAAGGCAATGAGCTGCCGCTGTAGCAGAGATTAATGTACACGTAGACCTGTGCATTAGTTCTAACTGCAGCAGCAACACACACAAAGACAAAGACACACATTGTTGTGCAAATCTTGGGGATTTGGACAGATTGGTAAAAGTAATTGTAAAAATAGACAGATGTGCAAAGTATGACTCATTCATACACAACTGGAAACAGTTACATGCACAATCATATATAAGTACACACTTCAGTCACATTTTCTTATTAAATATATATATATATTTTAATCTTGCTCTCCTTCCATCTACTGCTCTGTGTCAGTCATTCATAGTGAAGTTTTAGGATAGTTTTCACAAACATGTATTAATATCAAGGTAGTTGGACAAAAACATTTTGAAATTGGATTTGTCACAAAATTTAAACAGACAAACTACTTGCAAATGCATAAACAAACATATATCTTTGCAGTTGTAGAAATGACTGCAGACCCACACGCGCGCGCGCGCGCGCACACACACACACACACACACACACACACAGGCTGTGACAGGGTAACTGCACTGGCGATGGCGCTGTTATTAAACAAAGAACAGTCACTGCACTGTTCAGCCCCCTTATCAGCCTTCATCAACAGTTCAACCCCAGGTTGCATTTGTTTAGAATCACAATCAAAGTAAGCTGTAAGAGCCCATAGGCCTTAAAGTGCTTCATTAGACGTTATGTTCATGCCTGCCAAGAGCTCGTGTGAGTAAATATTTACCGATTAAAATGGGCATCTTTTAAAAGGAACGCTTTTCTTCTCACAGCTCCAGATGGCATTGAGACATTTAATGCCACTGTAGGATGAAAAAGGAGCTAGACTCCAGTCGGGTGTGACGTTCTGTTAAGCTTTTTTATCAAAACACAAACTGAAACCTTTATCAGACCAGTAGATTATCCTGAATGTTCAACATTTACATAACACAGGGAGCATAAAGAACAGAACAGAGATAAACAGAGTCAACATGCTTGGACTATTTTGTTTGTTTTTTCTTGTCAATACAGGAGTTGTTCCTAGAAAAGATATGTTGTTACTTTTGCTGGAGATGTGATTTCTTATGCATATTTTGTCTATGTATGCTTTACATACACTAGTACTTATTTGTTTTATAGTATTATTTTTATTTGATCATTGTGTAGCTGTTATTACATACTTGAAATTTTTTGAATTTTCAAAAATATTAATGGACACAGAGAACTAATAAAACCTATTGTAAATCAGTTTTCTTCACAGTGATTTAGGATTCACAAGGACAACAAACCTGGACATTCTTAAGTAAAATATTTCAGTGCAACTTTAGGAATGGTGTTCTTATCTCATTCATTTGGTAGTCAGTCAGTCAATCCAGCACTTGAATTTATATTGAAATCTTGTAGCATTGAAAACAAAATCTGTCTATATAACTCCATGTATAAGATGGATTTTCACAATATATTGCGCTGGCATTCATATGATACAAAGATTTTGGTGGAATTTGGACATCCATCCATTCATCCGTTTTCTTCCGCTTATACAGGGTCACAGAGGCAGCAGCCTAAGGCCCTGTTTACACGACACCATTTCAAAATGGAAACGGCTTAGTTTTGATGCGTTTCGGCCTCCCGTTTATATGAGAACAGAGTGAAAATGATACTTTTTGGAAACGAGCTCCAGAGTGGAGTGTTTCTGAAACGCTCCAGCCTCCGTTTCTGTGTAAACAGATGAAAACTATGCATTTTGGAAACGGGGGCACTCGCACATGTGCACTATGGTTGACGGGGGCACTCGCACATGCGCACTATGGTTGCGGCTCCTATAGCCACACTGCCAACTTGTGGCCTGGCAATAGGAGCTGCAGCATTTTCAGCGTTTTTGCGTTTTCGTGTAAACTGAGATAGTTTCTGAAACATCTCAGGGCCTCCTGTCAGTAGGACGTGCCCGGAACACCTCACCCAAGAGGCACCCAGGAGACATCCTAGTCAGATGCCCAAACCACCTTTTTTTTTTTTTTGTAACGTCTCTACTTGGAGCCCCTCTCAAATGACTCCACTCTTTACCCTATCTGTAATGGAGAGGCCAGCCACCCTTCTGAAAAGGTCATTTTCATCACTTGCATAGATGTGATCTTGTTCTTTCGGTCACTACCCAAAACTCGTGACGATAAATGAAGGTAGGGACGTAGATCGACGGGTAAATTGACAGCTTTGCTTTCACGCTCAACTCTCTCATCACAACAATGAACTGGTGCAGCATCCACATCCCTGCAACCATGCCCCCTATCTCAGAAACAGAAAACTGGGGCAGCAACTCGTCCCTGACCCAGAGTGGGCTCTCCACCCTTTCTGACTAGGACAATGGCCTCAGACTTGGAGGTGCTAATTCTCATTCACACTCGGTTGCAAACCACTCCAGTGCAATCTGGAGGCCACCACCTGATGAAGCAAACAGGACCATCTACAAAAAGCAGAGATGAGATTCTGAAGCCACCCAGGCAGAAGCCTTACACCACTTAGCCATACCTAGAAATTCTGTCCATAAAAATTATGAACTGAATCGGTGACAAAGGAGAGCCCTGGTGGAGTCTAACACCCACCGGAAACAAGTCAGACTCATTGCTGGCAATGTGGATCAAGCATAGACTTTCCCGGGGATGCTAAGGAGTGTGATTCCCCCTATAGTTGGAGCAACACCTTCCGGTCCCCATTCTGGGGAACCACCACCCCAGTCTGCCAATCCAGAGGTACTGCCCTAGATTTCCCAGTACTCCTGCTTCAGCTTGATGGCTCCCTTCACCTCCGGTGTCCACCATCTACTTTGAGGATTACCACCATGGCAGGCAACAATCACCTTGAAGCCACAGCTCCATGCAGCAGCCTCAACAATGGAGGTGTGAAACATGTTCCATTCTGATTCAGTGTCCTCAGCCTCACTTGGAATTCTATCAAAGTTCTGCCAGCGGTGGGAGTTGATAGATCTCTGGTCTCTGCCAGGTGTTTCCAGTGCACCCTCACTATACATTTAGGTGTGTCAGGTCTGTCCAGCATCCTCCCCCGCCACCTGATCCAACTCACCACCAGGTGGTGATCAGTTGATTATGATTACACAATCAATCGTCCATGTGCACATCCATGGTGTTTATGTACAAACTGTTGTTTGCACAGAAGTCCAATAAAAGAACACCACTTGGGTTAAGATCAGGTGGGCCATTCCTCCTAATCACGCTCACTGTCATTGCCTACGTGAGCATTAAAGTCTCCCAGTAGGACGACAGAATCACCAGATGGAGAAACCTCGAACCCCCCACCCAGGAATTCCAAGAAGGCTGGGTACTCTGAACTGTGGTTCAGCACATACGTGCAAATGACAGTCAGGACCCTCTTGTTCACCGGTAAAAATGCTGACATACAGGCAGCAAGGAGAGAGGATACATGGATATCCATCCCAGCCTGCCACCTTTCACAGAGGGCCACTCCAGACTCAAGCAGAGTCCAACCTGTTCCAGGAGAGTGCTTCCAGAGCCCAGGCCGTGGGTTAAGGTGAGCCTGACTCAAACTTATGCACTAGCTTCCCCACCAGAGAGGTGATGTTCCAGTAGTCTACCTCAATAGCAAGGCTAAGGCCTGGCCACCATGCACCATCCCTCGAGCACCCTCACCAGGCCAGGCTCGAGGTTGAGGTCCCGGTAACCCTATCACAGGCAGGGTAAACTGTTCTCTCTCGTAAGGGTTTTTGGAATTGCTCTGTTGGTGTTTCACAGAAATATAATATTTGGTACTGGCTTTGCTACGAATGTTCAGTTTCCCTGGGGATGCATTGAGATGAAATAGCTTTTGTAATCTTCATTTTCCACAATTTTAGTTTGTCCAATAGTTTGTTTATGACTGATTACCCTGCCAAACAAATGACATACCCATCAACAAAACTTTTTGTTTCACTTGGTACATGTTAGTCACTGTTAGAATGCTTTTTGCTAAAGTAAGTAAATGTCGGCATGTTAGCATTGCCATATAGAGAATGTTAGCTTATTGTAATTACCATTTAGCTCACAGTGACACTGTAGTTTAATTCACCTTGAAAGAAATACTGTATGGCTGAATCGCTTTAATACTTTAATTAAAAAGTAAATAAACTTATACTATTCTTAAATTTCTAGGTTTCTAGACACGTTAAGTCTTATTGAACAATTAGATGAATTATTATTAAAAAAAACTTTTGTCTAACATCCCAAAAAGCTAGACCAACTATAGAGTTTTCACCAGAGAGTAAATACTAGTAGTTCTTTTACGCTATATACAGTTTATAGTTAAATTTCTTTAAAAATGTCAAATTTCAATTACCAGTAGATGGTGTTCAGTCACCAAATTAAATAAATACCTAATTCTCATTTAAGACATTAGCTCTGGACAAACAATATTGATCTGTTGTGAGACTTTTTTTTAACCTCATTGGTAGAATATAGTCATTACAACCAGTCGTCCCATTAGTTTGATTCAGTCTGTATGGTGAATATGAGTTTTCGGCTGTCCCTGCACCTGACTGCCAGAATGCCTTTCACCTCCGACATGAATTTGAGGTCATGATTATCGAGATCGTCAAGAACACAGACTCCTTCTGGACTGGCTTAAATGGCTGTTGTGTGTTTGATCTGTTTACATTCTCAGCTGGCACACAGGCAGACTGACACCAGTGACCTTATCCACCGGTGCTTCCTGAGACTTTGTTGGAGATGAGAGGAGCATGCAAATGAGCTCTTTCAGCCAATCACTAACTTGCCTGTCGTTGTGAGCCGGCTCTAATCAGGTTCCCCAGGAGTTGGTTTGCCTCATAGCGGATGGTCAAAGAATTCTGGATGGCTTGTCCCCCCACTTCCATCCCTCCACCTTGTGCTCCCATCTCCTATTCCCATGATTGCTTTAGGAAGGTTTTCTCACATGAAAAGTTCATTAATTATTTAAGAGTGGGTTTTATATAATGAATATAATGTTTCACACTGTTTACTTTCTTTTTCTGGTAAAATCACAAACATACTACTTTTTGAATTTGAGACTCATGAAAGTTTAGTGTTATAAGCAATAATAAGAGTCCAGGATATACAGTGTCCAGGACAGGTGTTCTGCATCAAGGAGTTAACCTTGTTTATATTTTTAGCTGCAGACCTTCAGGGGTTCTTGTGTTGGTATTAAGCCTGTTCTCCTGTGGTGTGCTATGGCACTGTCACTCACTAGCACTTAACACTGGTCTTTTTACTATCCAGACAGTGTGAAAGGAAGGAAACAATAAAACTTTAATATTTTCTATTAATACAAATGATCCAATTAGATGCATTTAAAAGGTTGCTGGTTGGACAATTATTACACTATTGCACCACATGGGCATTAATGGAAACTAGCTGTTAGAGCAGAAAAACAAAACAAGTGCTTTTAATTACATTGCTTTTCTCCATCTCTAAAGTCCATTTTAGGTTGGCTTCTGTGGATTAGATAGTAATTTGTTAAAGTAGCAAGCCATTGGATCAAATACAGTGAGAAAGGAGGTTTAATGTTCAAGCATTTCAGAGATTGATGAAATTTTTGGTAGTTAACATAATGAGCATGGACATGTTTATTCCACAAAGCATAAATTAGCAATTAGTATAGATCTGGATATGCTGGATAAATAAATTTGTTTTTGCCGAACAGACCACCCTGTCAAGCATTTCCCTCTGAAATTGTCATAGCGGAGTAGTGTTTGGATTGTACCTTACTGATTAGAGAACCCAGTGGTTTGTTGATTTATAGCATGGCAGGAAAACTCTTGGTGGAGAAAGATGAAAGATACTCTGTGCTCCCACAACATCTAAAGATCTGGCAGTTAATCTAAATGAATGAATGTAAGCTCTGAGTTACGTGTCATCTGCCCACATGCTCCACACTAGCTTGAGCCATGCTGGTTCAACCACATCAAGTTGGCAATTGTGTAAACATTTCTGAGAGTGATTCAGTAATCGTGCTTATGCCAGCTACTCTGGTTCTAACTGGGTATATTCTTGTAATTCCTCTGAACTTTATTCAGCTCTCAGAATGGATGAAAGAAGTTGTGGCTGCCAGTTTGCCACATGGCCTCCTTTGGAGGCTTAGTAAGGTAAGATGAGATGAGAGCTCCCACTAAGCTGCTTGGAGACTGCCACATTATTGACAGTCAATGCAATAGATTTATCTTTGCTGGCAATGACAGATTTTTAAAAGAGAACTAAATTATGGAGTAGAGAAAGGGATGTAATCTTTGCTATTTACATATGATGAGAATGTCACTGACAGATATGATGAATGTGCAAAATGGTTATTTTCTAATGGGATGTAGGGGCTGACTTCTCTGGGTGGAAAATGAGGTCCAGTTGAGAAATTTAACCCTACTTCTCACTCTATGACTTTGGTATTTTCCTGACCTTGCTAGCTTCAAGTCTTTTTCAATAGATTATGGTGCTCATTTATTAGTTTGTGACCTCAATTACAAACTTTTTCAAACAGATCCACTACTTGCTTGTCAAGTTCCAGTTTCAAAATACAAAATGTTCAAATGTAGGCTTTAAAATGGGAGTTAACAAACCACCTGTCAATTCACAGGAAACACATCCATCTTTTATTTACAGTCTATGGCCTTAACTCTGCTCTATCGTTTTGGCTGCCTGGAGCAAGAAAACGTCAGAAAGGGTAGAACGGCAACACTTTGTGTCCTGTATCGCATGTGCTGCAAGGCTTGAGCTGGTAAAATACTTGGTTGGGGAAAGCTTGGGATTAGGACTAAATGCTTAAAGTAGAAAGCATTGCATCTTCAATGTCAAGTCAGCATTGAATTCTTCAAATTAGATCAAACTCACATTGTTCCATCAACCTAGCACCAATGGGAAGGCAGAAAAACTTAGCTTATCTAAAATATGAACATGCACTGTAATTAGTATTTAAATTTTAAAATTGAATTTAAATCAGAACTAATAGAAGAGAAAATTGACCTTACACTGCACAGCATGATTTACAGCTGTATTGCTGCTGTAAATTAGTTACATAAGACATTTTTTCAGAGACAGGGATGGGTGATTTATCTCTGGTTAGGAGAAAAGCAATGATCCATCATCTCAGACCTTTTTTTTTTTTTTGCCAAAACAACTCAATACACACAATTCACAATACTCCCAGACTGTAGTTCACTGAATAATGAAGCAGAAAATTTAGATTTCTTATTCATTTCATTATTTTGTATCATTGCTAATCAGTTATAATGTCTCATAAGTTAAATTTTCTCCAATAAAATGAAGGTCAGCAATAAATGATGAACACGTCTGTGCCAAATCAGGTTAAGTACTGGTATCAGGGGCTATGTGTCTATCTCCAGTTGCGGAAATAACCAAGCAGTTCAGAGGTCAAACCAGAAACTGTCATTGGACCGCTTTGATCTCTGTACCCCTCCTTCTCGGTGGGGAATTCACTCATCCATGTATTTGTTTGGAGACAGGGAACAGTTGGAGCATTTAACTTGCCGTCACCTCGATGCCCTTGACTCTGTTCTGAACTGGCTCTGCCCAGCACATCATCACCGCACCACTGCGTACCAAGACACCGAGATGACATGCAACATGTCCCCTGACTCCAGGAGAGGGGGAGAGTCATCATTTATTCTTTCACTTGCCTGCCACTTCTTTTGTCTCCTGGCTTTTTAATTTCCTTCTCCCTTGTTTTCTGTCAGCTGATGATGCATAATATCCATGTCTTGTTTGAACATGTGGAGGTTGGATGCACCATATGAGGTGAGCACTTGACAGATAGAGATATGTCGGCATTATTTCCCCAAGATCCATGACAGGTTAATTCTTAGAGGGTTGTAAATACAAAGAGATGAATTATGCATGGAGATATAAAAGAAAATGATGGGCTTTGTGGCTCAAATAGGCAGAGTCTTTGTCAAAAGCTTAGCATTCTATTGTTGCATGTTTTCTGACTGATATACAGCACATACAGTATAACTACTGTATATCCATAATTGCTTTATTCATTTTATTCTGTCTGAAGCAGACAAATGCTAGTTTTGAAATTTTAATCTGTATACAAAAATGTTGCTTCCAGAGCAAAAATGTTAATAATTTTTTTGCTATAATCTCAAATTGCATCCCCATGATATTTGCTATCCATATAAAAGCTCATGCCTATTAAGATTATCTATTATCTATATTGAAAAGAAAAAGCTTACAATTCTGAGTCTGTGAAGCAGATGGTTCAGTTCTTATAGTGGATTTGAGAGTTTTATACTCGGCTACTTTCACCAACATGTGATGGAGCCAAGCTGGTTCACACAGCAGATTGTCAGACAGTGTTTCTTGACATTATGTTTGCCAACTGCTTTTGAAATCAAGTAAAAATGTGACATACATTTCCACTTAACACAGCTGGGGTCAAGGCGCATGCAATCCAAGAAATGCAGGGAGCAATTTCAGCAGAATTGTCAGAGCATATTTAAACTTTTATCATTATAACATTGTCCAGCTGTTTCACAGATTTTTTTTTGTGTGTGTGTGTGTGTGTGTGTGTGTGTGTGTGTGTGTGTGTGTGTGTGTGTGTGTGTGTGTGTGTGT